>JARYHS010015517.1:0-14512 GCA_031002005.1 Vandiemenella viatica
TATGAAAGCAAACAAATTATAACTTAACAATAAATAATTGCTTATACTAAGTTATTCCTTACCTCGACTCTTGCTGATGCAACCTGCTTGCCTTCTAAACTAGCTACAGATAAACATATCAAAGCAGAAACTATCCACAATGTAACCTCCAACTTCAGCAGAGCCATAGCGATATATATCAAAGACAGTGTTGCCAACTCGGAAAGACGGAAAGTCGCTACGGGAAGGACAGAATTCCGCTACATTCCGCTACATGCCGCTACGGCTATCGAAATTCCGCTACAAATAAATAATTATTGCAAAGATTATCAATAAAACCTACCTGTAATGATGAAATTTCTTGTTAAACATAAGACGTGAATTCCGAATAAACATGTTAGGTTTCTGCCAGTGTGTATGTCGAATACTGGATGATGAAGATTTACGCTGTTGTTTTCGTGGTGTAGTAGCAGCACCAGTTGTTTTCGCTTACGAAGATATTTTTATCATACCAATGAATATTTCACAAAATAGGACGGAATTCATTAATAGGTTAAATCACGTAAATGCGTAAGAATGACAATATTGAAGGATTAAATGATTTAACTTATTTGAAATTACATACATTATTTACTAATCATTTCTGGCAATGGTATAATAATAGTGTAACTACAGTCAGTCTTCATCAGACGAGGCAAAGGTTTCAGTTTCACTTCTTTAAATTGATACATACATTTACCAAATTTCTTAAGATGATCATTGGTAATTAGATAGGTCAAACAACAACTGTTTTTGTTTGAAAATCAAATTTCACTCTTAGCAGATCACTGAGTGTTTGAGGTTTCAAGTGGTTCCTTTTTTTTGTCTTTATATCACCCATCATAGAGAAAACCTCTTTCTACTTCTGCCATTTCCAATTTTTCTAACTTGCAAATGTTTGAAAAAACAATACTCTCCTTCGAAAGTTTTAGTTTTACTTAACGCACACCAGAAACTAACAACGCCATTTAACTTTAACAACTCTTCTTTTTCTTCTTCTGAAAAATAGTATGAGAGCTTGCCGAATTCTTTTACCACTTCCTGTTTGTTTATTTTAGATTCAAATCTCGTCACAATTTCCGAAAACGTCACACTTTCCTCACATTTTGGTTCAATGCATTACTTGGAACAAGAAATGACATATTCTTAAAGAGGTTGTCGGTCACCGGAAATCTTTTGAAAGATTCGCTGACACATTTTTGATAAAACTTGACGCAGACTAGTCTGAATGGCTCCTTGTCCCTTTCACTACACTCTGATAACACTTGCATAGTATGTCCCCAACATTTACTTGTTCTACAGGGAGTAACACGTGAGGATCAAACACGTTCAATTTATCTAAATTGTTCTCACTATTAAAGTGAAGGATTTTCACGAAGTTCGCAGACAAAATTCTGACAAATCTTCTGCTTTCAGGATAGAGATCTTGATGGATACCTTCTGTGACTGAAATATGGCATTGAATTGATTGAATGTAGGTAAGACATGAATCAAAAGTGAAGGTACGCTTAGATGTAAGGATTTGAAGATCTGAATAAATCATGTTGCCCACTGGATTTTTGTCCTCAAATGCTGCATCTCTGAACAATTCAACGAGTACATTCCACTGTTGTAGAATACGATCAACACAGTTCGACAACGCTAGCCATCTAGTCTTACTCGGACTTAAGATCTTTAATTCAGAAGCATGCATAAACTTTTGAAATTCCAGCAAAATGCATTGTCGTTTTGGAGAACGGGAAAAATAGTTAAAAATATTGTGCAACAAGGTTTCAACATAAGTAGGAATTTCATTTGATGCTGCTACCCGCAACAAGATGTGCTGAGTGACATATACAACTGTTTACAAAAACTTCTGGATTGTCATTTACAAGATGGATTTTGAATGATTCATTTTTACCAAGCATAACACTGGCGTTATCAGAGCAAAATCCTATTAAATTTTGAACATTCAAAATTAGACAGACAACTGCTGAAAAGTCTGTAAAGCCCTTTAGCATTACCATCATCACTACAAATGGGGATTAAGTCAAGAAGTTGGGTCTTAACTTCGTCATGGTATATGTATCTTGCTAAAATACACAAAACCTGTTATTACTAATATCAGTACTCTCATCTATGAGGACCGAAAAAGCATTGTCTTTAAGTTCTTTAGTTACATCATCCTTGATTTTTGATGATAGAACATTTCGAATAATAGCTGTACACTTTGTGCGACTTTGTTGAACGTTTTTCGCAATGTTGAATCCTTGAAATTCAGTTTTGCAACTTTAACAATATGACTGACTACACTGAAACTAAGATTATGAGCAGCAACTAATAAACTAAATCTTATATCTGCTACTATAGCTTCAGATTCTTCTGTCTTGAAAATCTGAAAGAAAAAAGAAAGAAAGAACTAGATTTGTATATGTAGTTCAAATAATTGAAATAATATCAAACAATAATCGCAGCAAATTATAAGAAGTTCTGGTGTATTAGATTGGATCGCCTTTCTGATATCATGTTATTTTTTATAAATTATACATCAACAAACACCGGTATTCAAACCGAGGCCGTCAGAATGAGAGGCCCCTGGCTAAGTCATTAATTGCCAAGCTCAACGTTTATTTACTCACACGTGGTGCAAATAAAAACCTAGTTTAATTACCTGAGAAATCTGTTTTGTGTTGTCTTTTTTTTTTTTTTTTTTTTTTTTTATTGTATTAACGTCTCTCAACATCGAGGTCTTTAGAGACGGGAAAGGATTGGGGGCAAGGATGGGGGCAAGGAATGGGAAGGAATGCGGCCATGGCCTTTTGAAGGAAGCATCCCGGCATTTGCCTGGAGTGATTTGGGAAACCATGGAAAACCCAAATCTGGATGCCCGGACGGGGATCGAACCGCTCCTCCCGAATGCGAGGCGAGAACGCTATCCGTTACACCGCCACGCTCGGTTTGTGTTGTCAATGGCTTTCACGTTCTTCAAGTGTCTTTGACTTACACTATGCTTTACCAGATCACTTCTTTTCGCACCAAATACAACATTGCAAGCCCTACACTTCGCTTTTGAATTGTCCTCTTTCACTGGTAGTATCCACTTTGAAAAAATATCTTCATTTAACCACTTTTCTGAAAATAACTGTTTCTTGACTTTATTTGACCTTTCGGTAATTCTCGACGGTATTCTCGTGTTTTATTGGGTGTAGAACAACGCACTTCTTCTGTATCACTCATCACGCACCCTTGTTACTTTCAACAATTATTAGCAAACTCGTACCGAAGGCCCGAAGCAAACGTGTTTAGTACCGAAGAGCAAGCATATAGGCGCTACAAGAAGAGCGAGTAAATACAGTTGAGCGGATTCACAACCAATCTGCCTGTTTTTATTGGTTATTCAATTGCATAAGGGTCGGTAATTATTTATTTTAGCTGGTTTAGATTCCAGGGAAGACATTATTAACAAAATGAATATTTATTCTTAAGAAATTCATTTTCGAAAGTTATAGCAATGAACATAGCAAAATGTCGCTACGTTTTCGACAATTTGCACATTTCGCCGCTCTGTCTCCCTAGGGTAAAATTCCGCTACGCGTAGCGGAATTCCGCTACGGTTGGCAACACTGCCTATACGTGAGTAAATCACATCATTGCAGACTAACCGCAGGACAACCGGAGAGGGTAAATACACTATTTAATATTCAGATGGCATGTAAGGTTTTTAATTATGTTTTTTTTACATTTGGCTGCGAGACGGAATATATATTTCGTTGTGACGGAGGGAGCTAAGAAGCAGAACCATAGACAATGAACTAAGGGGCAGAGATATGAATATCTTTGGTTCGAAATTTCATTGTATAGTTTATCTGATGTATGAAATTATACTCTGCAGGAAACGAGAAATTAAGGATTTGTAACTACCGAAGAAATTACGTTCGGATGTCAGAATCTACCAGAATCATTTTTCAAGTGTTAATTATATGGTATCAGTTATGTTCGCTGGGTCAGAAATTATCTTAGCGCCTAGTCAATGAAACTCGGTTTTGAAGATATGAGATTTATGCAAAGTTATCCTGTACTAAATAGAAAACTGTTCACATTTTAAGTATTAAAAACATAAACAATTAGTGAAATTCGTGCAGCAGCAAAGGTCTTGCTTGAGTTGAATGCAACCCCCCTCCCCTCTAAATCTTTAGCATCGTTCTTAATACAGGTATATAATAATTCGTGTGGCATTATTGACCGGACGGGGATACACATGAAAATTTAGGCTGCCGATATGCAGAGTTCTGAAATGGTAAATAAACAGAATCAGCCTGGGCAATGTCGGTGGCTTTGCTAGTAATATGTAAAGGATTCAAGTGAGATTGCATTTGTACGAACCAACAGCTAGTCAATAAAACTAACTAATCTTAAATCAAATTGAATGGTCACCCAACCACAAATTATTTAAATCTTTTATGGAGTTTCAAAAAGGTATAGACAAGATTTTTATGCGAAACATCTCTGGTTTTGTTAAAATCACATTATTGTCACGTCACTGCGACTGCAATGCGTGTCGACCAGTAAAACACATCACCGGCCATATTTAAACGTATGGCAGTGTCGGCAGATTAGCGGTATTACGTTGTAAACGGCGAGCAGTATACTATTTGCCGCTTATCGTTCATTGGTTTTCGATTAGTCAGTAAGCACCTGATATGCTGACATGAATTAGGTAATCTAGAATTGGAGTAATCTGCACATCCGAGCGCGGTGATTCGCTATTTTATGTGGTGTTCCGTTATCTGGCAGGCAATACGACTCGAATACGTTTCACCGCACGAATGAACACGCCTGTCAGCGGAGCACCCCAACGGACTGACGCTTTGAGGGCTAATGCTCTTCATACTGTACAGAGTTTAGTAGTGACGATAAAATGTTGATTGCTAGGATAATATGAAGTGATCTAAGCTACAGCACACCAAATCGAATAGCTGTGGGTATAAGCATAACGTTTACAAGCCATAACCATAATTTTTCTTTTTGTTAAAGCGTTACGACTAGTCTATGCTATGGTCGTTTCGACCGGAATTGGTATGAGAGCAGTGAACGAGAAGCAATTCGCCCATTGCATTTTAATATACCAGCATTCATCTGGTTGCCCAAATATAGCGCTAATGCCTCCATCTTCAACGCGTCACACAGCTAAAACAAGGAAATCAACAACAACAACTGGACGGATTTGAATCTGAGCTTGTTATACCTCCGTATTCCTCCACTAACAATCTGAATATTTGCGGTTATCTTACATTCCCCGGGGCTGAAAGTGATTTTTGGGTGGCCTGGTGTGAGGAACGGCAGAACTCCACCTCAATCAGTTTTCAAGGAGAACTACCCAAAATTCTTAAAAAATAGTACTACCACTAAAACAAGTGTTTGCTGTTGTGGAAGTGTACACTGAAGCGAATGATGCTGTCGGATCTCAGGTGAATTAATTGTATGTAAATTCCTCGTTACACGTGGCATGCGTTTTGAAAATTTCGTAGTTTGGCGACTGATTCGAAGCTCGTGATTGCTTGTTACCGTGTAGCTTCCTCACCACCGAGATCGAAACATAATTTGAGATAAATATTATACGGTAGTAATCTAACATAAAAAATATGAAAATTTGTTTGTTTGTGCGCCTTCGATGTGTTCCTGTACAATTCATGCGATTATTATAAAACTTTGGTGAGTGCGTGCGTGAAAAGTTTCTGAAAAAAACCCCCCCTTTTCCCTCCTTAATTTCTGAAGATGTTCTTCATAAAAATCCACAGTTTTTATCCGATTTCAATGAAACTTTGCACACCCATACTATAAACCTTAGGGAAAAATACCGTCCACATTGGTTTTACACCTCATTAAGTTTTCCTACTATTCTTTATACATACCCATAGTTTTTTATCTGATATCGATTAACGTTTGCACACCTATACTTTAAATCAAACGGAAAAATTGTCTTCATTTGGTTTAAAAAACCATCCCCTCTTCCCCTTTACGTCCCCTTCAGTTTTAACAGTGTTCTTTATACAAATCCAAAGTTTTCATCCAATTATGATGGAACTTTGTACACGTGTACTTTAAAACAAACAGAAAAATTCTTTCTAAATTTGGTTTGCAAAAGCTAAACCATCTCCCTCCCCTTTTCTTAATTTCCAGTTTTTTTTTCTTTTTTTTTTTTTAATTTAGAATGAGGTGGGACATTGTCACGTATACTTTAAAACAAGGAGAAAACAATGTCTACATTTGGTTTACAAAAGCCCCCCCTCCACCCTCCTCAATCAAAATTTACACTTCAAACCATCCTGTTCTCTGCAAGTTTATCGAAAACGGAAGGGAAATAGGAAAAAGTGGATAGTAATAATCTGAGAACCCATATTATTTACTGTCAAACAGCGTTGGGCCGAATCATACAGTTACTGACCAAGAAATTCGAACTACAAATTTAAAAATTATTTTAAAGTTTTTGTGGCGACACATAGTTTTTGTGCGCATGTGCTTTAAAACAAGCGAAAAATGATGTTTATATTTAGTTTTCAAAACTGCACCCACTCTCCTTCAGTCCGTGAGCTACGCTATGTATTCTGTTTTTGCAAACATATTGTATATCCCAAAGCATTAGAATAAAATCTTCACATTTACTTTGTGCACAAAAAAACATTGATTTTCATTTATTTTGTACATGTAAATGCGTCTGATTTACATATCTGTATCGGCTTAGAAAGAAAAACAGGTATTGGAACGAATGTCATGAAAAGCCGGTGATAAATAAATTTGATGTATTGTAGTGATCTGGGTCGATCACTTGCCCAAATATTTCATATTAATTTCCAAGACAGTATCCAGGGTGGGCGAGCATGAAACAGCTAAGCTATGACCTGAGAAGTAGCACGCTATTCAGCAAGCAGTAAGTCGCCAGTTGGAAGTGCCTGTCATTACTACAAGCTGGTAAAGTGACTTCATACAGCAGGTTAGCGGCTTCAGTAGAAATTTACCGTGTCTCCTCTTATCAGTCAGCTTGCAGGGTTACTACAGTGTTCCTGTTCCACACTCTGAAGCACAGGTTCAGACTTTACCGCCAGACGAAGGATACACCTTGCTAACATCCGAGATCTTGAAGTATCCAGCACTGATCCTTTTCCCCGTGGAAGATGTCCAGATACTTTGGCTACATGGATCTAGACAAGGAAACAAAACCAAAAGATTATAACATAAGGTGGGAGCTAGCTCAGAGACCGGCTATGGCCCGATCAGGTCCTGTATTCGAGTTCCAGGACCGGGTAGCCCAGGGCAACGTCTACTCCCTTACTAGACGGCTCTCACTCTAACTGTACAACTGACTGCAACCCCGTGGTAACACTTTGCAACTGCCATTGTTTCAACTACCCCTATCCCGGTGGCCTATATAGCCCTCAAGTCTTCTACAGGAGGCAAAAGATAGGTAATTCTTTAAGAAAATGTTGAGTAATCGCAAATTGCAGGTCAACTGTGAGACCCAATCAGTCGCTGGTGTGTCCTCAAAAACGGATTGCCGCAAGGTTCAGTGTTGGTACCTGTGCTTTTTAATTTATTTGTTGCGGACACGCCTCACATACATTGCAGAAAATTCCAGTGTTCCAATGATCTGGTTTTTACTTACCGGAGTAGTACAATAACAAATTAGTGAAGAAAGACTCTTCGAGGGTCCTAACCAACTCTACACATTCTTCTCCAAGTGGAGAATGAAACCCATCCAGACAAAGGAATATTATTGCTGCTTCCACGTTGAAACAAGCTTACCTACGTCAGAATAAGACCAAACATCGGACCTTTTGGAAGAGTAAAACAAAAAGCACTCTAAATATCGGGGAACTACCTCGGGTAGAGCCGTCACTTTTCATCAGCATTTATATAACTCTGCAGAGAAGGTGAAGAACCTAATGAATCTTACTATAAAACTGATTAGTGCACAAGTTCTTCGAGGAGCAGTGAATGGCCAGGATTCTCAGAAGCAGAATATTGTTTCTCTACCGGGGTTGGTAATGTTCATACAGCCAAACTTGACAGCCAACTTAACGCCACTATGAGAACCATGGGAGGAGTCATTAGGTTTACCACAGTATCTTGGCGGCCTGTACTTTCCAACAATTTTGGTTCTCAAAATCCCAACCTTTCCAACCCCTCTACTCATCTTCACCCTTAATTGATTACACATAGCTACAGTTGACACCGTTTCATCTATCGTTATAAAATTTGGCATATATACGTATTTTTAATGAGGAGGTTTCTTATCAAAAAGATCCAAAAACCCTCTCCTAACCTCATAACACCGCTTAACTTTTAAACTAACACACATTTTTTATCCGATTTCGATGGAACAATGCACGCGTATACTTTAAAACAAATAGATAAATACTGCTCACATTAATTTCCAATGTTCTTTGTGGAAACACACGGTTTTAAAACCCGTCAAAATCCATTCATCTGTTTTACGTTATGGCAGAATAACCGCTGGGAACTCTGCAACTAAGTTATGAGCTTAGTAGTAGGTCCGTAATGGACCTAGACAAAATTTATTGAATACTAGCTGATACCCGCGACTTCGTACGAATGGATTAATAATTTCTTTGTCAGAATTGAGTATAGAAAGTTGTTGGTAGCGAAGGATTGGTCCCAAACAACACCGAGTCGGTATAATATTACCGAAAAGCCATCACTATATCATTCTACCATCGAATCTCTCTCTTGAAGAGAATAAATTTCCAACATATTTAAAAACAGAAAAAACAAACGAAGGTGAAGGCTTCTTGACACCCGAAAGGCATGTCTAAAAAGAAGACAAAATAAACTGGTGCCAGAAACATTTAAGCAGACACAAAGTAATAGGTCAGAGAAAATCGACATCTATACTAAATAATACGTTTTTTCTCCAAACGAAATTTATTAACAAATTATAAACCAACATAATGAGCGAGAAGCAAAGCTTGAGCAAGCGAAGTAACATTACGCACTAACACATACATCCGTCTCTCTGTCACCATTTGATAATTCTCAAAACTACAACTGTTAATCATACCGAAAAAAAAATTCCTGTGCCCTACCTACAGATTTTCTTGTCAAATTCTGTCAATATCGGTATAGGCATTTAGTCGTAAAAACGTAACAAAAGACAGAGACTTACTTCCGCATTTATAGTATAACTAGCTGGTACCCACGACTTCGTTCGTGATTGTAAAGAATTCATATTGACAGCTATAGACATCTATCCACCATAGTGCACGATGGAAGACTCGATACTATTACCACACACAAAATACCAGTCTTCTGCGCGATGTAGTTCCGGCAGCAAATTAAAATTTACGGATACACACAAGTCTTTGGATGAAATACGAAAATATTCATGATCGACCAATTTCACACCATATCTCACACACTCCCACAGTTACCGAATTTCGGCCAACGCTGTGATCGATGGGAGACTCTGTGTTACTACACACACAAACGCCAGTGATCTGCGATTGATAGTTTTCGTTGAAAAGTGATACACCATGACACATGCGTCTTTGGCAGAAATATGAAATTGCCTCAGGTCGACCATTTTCATCCCCGATATCTTCCACACCCCCATAGCTAAAGACATCTAACAACCATAGTGCACGACAACAGACACGATTCTACTACCACACATAAACACCAATGCTCTATGCTATGTAGTCGTGGTAGAAAAGTGAAATCTGCGGAGACACATGCCTTTCGTCGAAATTCGAAAATATCCTTGAGCAGCCACTTACAACCACCACATTTCCCACACAACCACAGTTTCTGAAATTCGGCCGCTGTTGTGATCGAAAGGTGACTCTGTGTTACTACCACACACAAACGCCAGAGATCTGTGATCGATAGTTTTCGCTGAAAAGTGATACACCATGACACTTTTGTCTTTGGCAGAAATAGGAAATTGCCACAGGACGACCACTTTCAACCCCCATATCTCCCACACCCCCATAGCTATCGACATCTAACAACCATAGTGCACTACATGACATACGATTCTACTACAAAACACAAACACCAATGCTCTATGCTATGTAGTTGTGGCAGAAAAGTGACATATGCGGAGACAGTCGAAATACGAAAATATCCTTGGTCGGCCACTTACAACCACCATATCTACCACAGTACCACAGTTTCTGAAATTCGTCCGCTGTTGTGATCGAAATGTGACTCTGTGCTACTACTACACACAAACGCCAGTTATCTGTGATCTATAGTTTTCGCTGAAAAGTGATACACCGTGACACTTTTGTCTTTGGCAGAAGTATGAAACTGCCACAGGTCGACCACTTTCAACCCCCATTTCTCCCACACCCTCATAGCTACCGACATCTAACAACCATAGTGCACTACATGAGATACTATTATACTACCAAACACAAACACCAATGCTTTATGCTATGTAGTTGTGGCAGAAAAGTGACATATGCGGAGACAGGCGAAATACGAAAATATCCTTGGTCGGCCACTTACAACCACCATATCTACCACAGTACCACAGTTTCTGAAATTCGGCCGCTGTTGTGATCGAAAGGTGACTCTGTGCTACTACTACACACAAACACCAGCTATCTGTGATCTGTAGTTTTCGCTGAAAAGTGATACACCATGACACTTTTGTCTTTGGCAGAAGTATGAAATTGCCACAGGTCGACCACTTTCAACCCTATATCTCCCACACCCCATAGCTACCGACATAGAGCAACCATAGTGCACGACAGGAAAGACGATTCTACTACCAAACACAAACACCAAAGGTCTATGTTATGTAGTTGTGGCAGGAAAGAGAAGTATACGTAGATACGAATTTTTGGTCGAAATGTGAAAACGCCCTGCACTGACCAACTTTAATCAATATATCTCCCACATCCCCACAGCTATCGGCATTCGGCCAACGTTGTGCACGACAGGAAACTCCATGCTACTTCCATCCACAAACATCAGTGATCTGTGCTACGTAGTGGTGGCTGAAAACTGAAAAATATAAAAAACACGTCTATTTTTATATATATATAAGATTTCTGCAGATCACTCACACGCTGACTGCGAATCACCCTGACGGATCAATATAACGTAAAAAAGTGTACACCTACAGCATTGCAAGACTACCTACTATTTGCCCGCATTGTACCCCTAACTTTGTGATATCTACAGTTTAACATTCAATCCGAATAACCCAGGCGTGACTCTTACGTCAAAAACAATTTTTAAAAATCTTAGCCTCCACTGAGTTTTGAACCTGAGACCATGACCCAAACATTAGTAATCAAGCGCTTTAGCCACTGAGCTACCTGACCGTTCCACAGAAAAACATTACAGATACCTCCATATCCAACGCGTCTGTCTATCGCCGTTCAGTAATTTTTCGAAATTATAAGACAACATGATTATTTACACTAATTTTTCAACCAAATGTAGACAGTATTTTTCTCCTTGTTTCAAAGGATAAGTGTGCAAAGTTTGATCGAGATCGGATGAAAACTGTGAATATATATGAAGAAGAAACAACCAATCATACATACATTCATCTTTATATATTAGATTCTATGACCTAAATTTGTATCTAATCAGTGAGTGTAACAGAAGTTTCGTGAAATTTCACGTTTTGTAGTTTCGTAACTGTTGTGTCACTTAGTGCTTATTTGCGAATCTTCTAACCATAAGTTTCTGGTTCATCGACCACGTTTTAATTATGGATTGCATATGAACATGAAAGAATAATCATTCATCAGCAACAACAGTTTTTCTCTTAGTCTCCCAAAACTTCTCGCGGATACGATTTGAAACTTAAATGATTAAGTACATGCAATACACTTTTTTGTTTTGTATCAGTTTTTTAAATTTTTTCGTGGGTACTACTCGCAACAATTGACAAATGTTCTCGTATTTATCATAATGAATAAAACAAATGTAGCTATCTACTGCGCGTTAAAAAAAAACAAGTCCCCAATTTAATGGTATGAGAATAATCACAACGAAATCTTAATCCCAGAAACAATGTCGCGAATTTGAAAACGAACTCAGTTTTGTCATTTCCAGAAGGTGTAACTTGTTACAGTATCATGTGGAGGAAGTTAACAGACTGTTAGACATTTACTGATATTTAAATTGATAAACTGCTTCTCGTATATTATTCTACGACTGCTCTTTGAGTTTACTACATCGCATATGATGAATCTATTGGCTGAAATAAAACTTCCCTAGCTGTAGATTTAAAAAATTGCGTCGCTAATTACTTTCCTGTACTGAATTATCTGATTTCTTGAAACCTGCGCACGTCGTATAAATTTTGACGTCATACCCAAGTATCCAATAATCCTACTAATATTATTAAAGGTAAACGTATTCGAATGAGATTTGGTTCGGATTTAGAATATGGTATGTACGTTTCTTTACTACTTGTCAATCTGTAAATTGCCAATGACAGTCTGCTCCTGATTCTTACGAATGTCTTATACACTTATTTTCTACTTGACACTGACGACAGATTGGTATTTTGATACAGAATTTTAAATTACATGACAAAATGTAAAATTTTGATGCTTCAAAGCAAAATAAATTTTAATTCAACATGTGAATTTACGCGTATCCGAATTTTTAATATCGCAATGTGACAGTAAGGAGTTACTAGTAACCATTCTTTTTCAAATTAATAATTATACACTGAAGAGCCAAAGAAACTGGTATAGGCATGTTTATGAAAACACTGAGTTATGTAAACACTCAGAGTACGGCGGTGCGGTCGGAAACGTCCACATAAACAACAGGTGTCTGGCGCAGGCGTTAGATCGGTTAATGCTACTAAAATAGCATGTTATCACAATTGAAGTGAGTTTGAACGTGATGTTAAAGTAGGCACATGAGATATGGGATTTTCCCGTACTACCATTTCACGAGTAGACCGTGAATATCGGGAATCACCACAGAAACACCAAATCTGCTATCATTGCGGCCGGAAAAAGATCCTGCAAGAACAGAATAAACGTGACAGAAGTGCAACCCTTCCTCAAATTGCTGCGGTTTCAATGCTGGGCTATGAACAAGTGTCAGCGTGCGAACCATTCAACGAAACATCATCGATATGGGTTTTCGGAGCCGAAGGCCCTCTCGTGTACCCTTGCTGAGTGCACAACACAATGCTTTACGCATCGCCTGAGCCCGTCAACACCGACATTGAATTGTTGATGATTGGAAACACGTTTCCTGGTCTGACGAGTCTCGTTTTCAGTTGTATCGATTGGATGGAAGTGTACGGGTATGGAGACCACCTGATGAATTCATGGACCCTGCATATCAGCAGGGGACTGTTCAAACCTGGTGGAGGCTCTGTAATGGTGTGACATGAGACACCTGATACGTCTAGATACGAGTCTGACAGGTGACACATACCTGTGCATTCTGTCTGATCACCTGCATCCATTCATGTTCATTGTCCATTCCGACGGACTTGGGAAATTACAGCAGGCAATGTGACACCCCACACGTCCAGAATTGCTACAGAGTGGCTGCAGGAACACACTTCTGAGTTTAAGCACCGCCGCTGGCCACCAAACGCCCGAGACATGGACATTATTGAGCATGTCTGGGATGCCTTACAACGTGCCTTTTAGAAGAGATCTCCACCCCCTCGTACTCTTACGGATTTATGGACAGCCCTGCAGGATGCATGGTGTCAATTACCTCCAGCACTACTTCAGATTTTAGTCGAGTCCATGCCACGTAGTGTTGCGGCATTTCTGAGAGCTCGCGGAGGTACTACACGATATTAGCAGGTCTGTTTGGCTCTTCAGTCTAATACATCGCGGATAAACGTTGATCAAATCTTTTATTTTCAGGCTCGCGATTTTGATGAAGCTTGGTACTCATGTTTTTCTTTCGGCGACTAATTCAGTAGTCGTAAATCAGTCGAAAACAACAGTGCAAGGGAGGCTACTCACAAATTAATGAAAATCCAAAACTGCTGCTTTAAATTGTTTCTTGAAGTTTTTCGAATGTCTTAAGTACCACGATTCAATTTTAATTCCAACTTTTAAAAGCAAGTACTACTCACTGAATATGAACCACAGAATGCAGTGATCGATACGATAACGCTAGCATGTTGTTGCGGGATACAAAACTGATCGTCTCAGAATGATAATGTCTTGAAAACATGATTTCGACACTGTGGGATGTCAAAAATTATTCGGGTTATTGCGCAACCAATTAGAAAATCAGCGTAAAGTTGATGAACGAACTACAACCAATAACAGTCGTGCGCATGGCCAACATGCCTCCATAGTCTATATTTCTCACGCTAACTGGGTAAATTGTGTCACGTGATAGTGAAGCCACTACAGTTTCGTCAAATAATGTGGTGAAGCTATGGCACACTTTGATGCAAATATTTTACACTACCGGGATACCACAAATCCAAATCGAGGAGGCCACCTCAATTGGAAATATCTTTACACCTGACGACTAT
>JARYHS010015518.1:0-16638 GCA_031002005.1 Vandiemenella viatica
ACCTGTATTCTAGTTTATTAATGCGAACCTTTTTACAATTTACAGTACCTCTTTGCATATAATATCTGATGACATAATGCAGCCATCTTGTATTTCTTTTGTATCTAAATATTGTTTCGAGTGACTCTTTACAAGACCACATAGAATTGTTCATGAATAATTGCATGTATTTCGCATGTATTTTCCATCCAGTTGAAGTGTTCGTCCCTGCAACCTTTTGATAGTGTTTTCTGTGGTTGCTGCTAATATATTATTTTTTAATCACATTGGTGATAACCCCTGAACCTGCCGATACCAAAGCACAGCTATGCCCGGCGAGTTGCGTTGCCCACGCAGGCGCTGTTCTGTGCCAGCTACCCTCGGGGAGCATTTCAGCTTACATTTTAAATAAACAAGGTTGTAATGTGAACTCAGAACGCTATTCCGGAATTCGGTGAATATTCTTACGCACTGATAACTTATTCATCTGTGTAGCCTTTGTGACAGGTGAGACAAACGGATGATGTCAAGAGAAATAATGTATATGAACATATATATATAATAGTCGTGTCCTAATTCAAGTACAAGAAAACCGCCGAATCACGAGAAAAAAACACTATTATGAAGGGAGGTGCTTGCGCTATAATCAGTGAGTGATTATACGCATCTCATTCCCTAAACAGGTAATCGAAAAGAGAAAAAAATACGATGTTGAATAAATTCAAGGGAAAGAACTCATTTCTGTGGTTTGCTGATAAAATTTTCAAATATTAGTAAGACTTATAATCAGCTGATTTTATTGATTTATTTAGTTTATGGCAATAATAAAAATTAGCTGACAATAAGTTAACAAAATTGACGAAGTACTCCATAATACTAAAAAGGGTCTGGGGATAATTTTTGGCTACGTACAAAAAAATATTCAAAATCAGAGTCGCAAACTATAGTATTAATGACAGAGATAACACCTGATGAAACTTCAAAACTGGATTTCAAGCAGCAGTACCATTATTATTTTTTCAGTAATTGAATACACAGTCTTGGTAAAAATAAGGAAGATGTCAAAACTGATTAATACTTTAAGAACCTTCCTAAAACATGTATCCCGGCGTCAGAAAGAATTCTATAGAGCTGTTTATACTGAGTATGACATTTTTTATATACGTGGATGCTACGTATTAGAAGAAAAACAAAAGCGCTCGAATATCATGCTTTCGAACGATAAAACCGAGCGTGGTGGGTGAGCGGTAACGCTCTGGCCTCGTATTCGCGAGGATGCAGGTTCGAATCCCCGTGAGGGTATACAGTTTTGGATTGTCAATAGTTTTCCAAAATCACTCCAGGTGAATGCCGGGATGCTTCCTTCAATGGCCATGACCGAATTTCTACCCGTTCCTTGCCCCAAACTTTTCCCGCTTCTAACGACCATGACATCGATGAGGCATAAAGCTATATAAAAAAAAATTCGAATGATAAAGGAAATTATATGGGCGGATAAAGTATGGAGTAAATAAATTCTGAAACGTGTGTTTGGGCAATGATTTCACAGCAGAATTTCACAAAGAGTAAGAGATACGATAGTTGGTACCACTGAGCAGAAAATAAATGATAACTGGAGGATACTCTTGGAAAAGAATAGACAATGCAAACTAACTCTGGAGAAAATTTGCGCAGGAAAGGTGCAAAGACATTTCTTTTCTCGTCCGTTCAAACAAGTAATTTCCAAAAGTTACGAGTAACAGACTTATCGTTAGCTGATAATAAGTTTTAAATGAGAGAGCAACTTCTAATTCAGGCTCAGGTGGTTGATATCCTGCATTAGACCGCACTCAGAACACTCCATTCATGTGGAATCAGGCCTAATTTTTGTAGAATTATTTTAGATGCTGGTTCACCTACCTTCGTTTTATTCATATAAAACAATGATTGTACGAGTATGTTGAATGTACGTTCAAGGGTGGGTAAGAAGAAATGAAGTACGGTATTGCACCCAATAATTCGAGATAAAAACGACAAAAAATTCCTGGTCCCGCTTGAAACAACGTTGACTCTGGTGAATGTAAATTTCATTCGAGTACCAAAATTATCGTTTGTATGGAGCCTGGAGAGATGCCAGTCATATCGTTGGGTCAAAGCAGTGGTACTGGAACTGTAAATGGTACCATTTACTATGGTATGTGTTTCATGGTATTGTGATGCATCTTTAATTTTCTCGATTGCAAAATCTGTAAATTAAGTATCACTCATCATAGAATGTAAGCACAGTTCAAATAATTCGTACATTTTCCGCCATTGTCGTAAATTTCTGACTATCAAGGACAGCAACTGATCATCGTCTTTACAATTAATTACCAAATGCTCTACTTCCGGTATAATTGATGCCGTGCAACAAACGTATTTAAATTAGGAGATGTCCTGTATTTTCAGTGTTACATGTCGATATTACATCTCCATTTGCTATTTTGGTATGTTAATGGACAATCTTCCTATTACCATAGGAAGGGACGTCACGGGGGTTTATACGGAAAGAGTTCAGAATGGTTGTCGGATATCGTAGATTTTCACAACAAGTTAACATACATATTTTCACGATTTCACCTGCATATTGAAACTCAGGACCACCTCCATCTAAAAAATTAAAAATAAATTCCATTCTGTGGAGAACGTCTTGATGAGATTATTTTGCGATGGTGCAGAGGTTTTCGTCATCGAGTTCGCGCGGATCATCATCATGAACAATTGATAATGCTGCAGTTGTTTCTCGGTTAAATCCACAACGCCCATAACAAAGTAAACTCTCCAAAGCTCTTCGAATCCTGTACCGTAACGCACCGCTACATACAATGTATTTCATAGCCCGCGCATTAACTATAGTACATTGGGAGGAGACCAGATTTATCCCCCAGTGGGTTTAACCTGTTTGTTCCTTTGAAGAAACACCTTTGTGGTAAGACATTTTCATTGGTTTAAAAGCTCCATCACTCCATCCTGCGCGGGACGAATTCTTTAATCCTGCAGCCGTCGATGAACTTCCATCACTACAGGAGAAAATAATTTCCTTACGCCAAGACTATTCAAGCGTTATTGCAATTTAATAATCACTTCAGATTGATCTGAAATCTTATATATATATAAAAATAGACGTGTTTTTTCCTATATTTCAGTTTTCAGCCACCACTACCTAGCACAGATCACTGATGTTTGTGGGTGGAAGTAGCATGGAGTTTCCTGTCGTGCACAACGTTGGCCGAATGCCGATAGCTGTGGGGATGTGGGAGATATAATGATTAAAGTTGGTCAGTGCAGGGAGTTTTCATATTTCGACCAAAAATTCGTATCTCTGTATACTTCTCTTTCCTGCCACAACTACATAACATAGACTTTTGGTGTTTGTGTGTGGCAGTAGAATCGTCTTTCCTGTCGTGCACTATGGTTGTTAGATGTCGGTAGCTATGGGGATGTGGGAGAAATGGGGGTTGAAAGTGGTCGACCTGTGGCAGTTTCATACTTCTGCCAAAGACAAAAGTGTCATGGTGTATCACTTTTCAGCGAAAACTACAGATCACAGATAAATGGCGTTTGTGTGTAGCAGTAGCACAGAGTCACCTTTCGATCACAACAGCGGCCGAATTTCAGAAACTGTGGTACTGTGGTAGATATGGTGGTTGTTAGTGGCCGACCAAGTATATTTTCGTATTTCGACTGTCTCCGCATATGTCACTTTTCTGCCACAACTACATAGCATAGAGCATTGGTGTTTGTGTTTGGTAGTAGAATCGTATCTCATGTAGTGCACTATGGTTGTTAGATGTCGGTAACTATGGGGGTCTGAGAGAAATGGGGGTTGAAAGTGGTCGACCTGTGGCGATTTCATACTTCTGCCAAAGACAAATGTGTCATGGTGTATCACTTTTCAGCGAAAACTATAGATCACAGATAACTGGCGTTTGTGTGCAGTAGTAGCACAGAGTCACCTTTCGATCACAACAGCGGCCGAATTTCAGAAACTGTGGTACTGTGGTAGATATGGTGGTTATTAGTGGCCGACCAAGGATATTTTCGTATTTCGACGAAAGGCATGTGTCTCCGCAGATTTCACTTTTCTACCACGACTACATAGGATAGAGCATTGGCGTTTATGTGTGGTAGTAGAATCGTGTCTGTTGTCGTGCACTATGGTTGTTAGATGTCTGTAGCTATGGGGGTGTGGAAGATATGGGAGATGAAAATGGTCGACCTGCGGCAATTTCATATTTCTGCCAAAGACGCATGTGTCACGGTGTATCACTTTTAAGTGAAAACTGTCAATCACAGATCACTGGCGTTTGTGTGCGGTAGTAACACAGAGTCTCCCATCGATCACAACGTTGGCCGAAATTCGGTAACTGTGGGAGTGTGTGAGATATGGTGTTTGAAATTGGTCGATCATGAATATTTTCGTGTTTCATCCAAAGACTTGTGTGTATCCGTAAATTTTACCTTGCTGCCGGAACTACATAGCGCAGAAGACCGGTATTTGTGTGTGGTAATAGTATCGAGTCTCCCATCGTGCACTAGGGTGGTTAGATGTATATAGCTGTCAATATGAATTCTTTACAATCACGAACGAAGTCGTGGGTACCAGCTAGTATTCTATATAATGAAAACGCGTTTTTGACGATTCATGTTTTTTTAGGAGCATTGGAAT
Source organism: Vandiemenella viatica (assembly GCA_031002005.1). NCBI lineage: Eukaryota > Metazoa > Arthropoda > Insecta > Orthoptera > Morabidae > Vandiemenella > Vandiemenella viatica. The sequence goes on from JARYHS010015518.1 coordinate 4,667, forward strand.
AAACCTGAAACAATGGAAAATCGAACTCACCGGACCGTGCGTCGGTCGAATCGGCGTATTCTATAATGCCAGACTCGAGCGTTAACCATTCACCCACCAGGCTCAGTTTTTCTTATTGCTATTTTACTTAACAACCTGGAGAGTACAGCAACAGTTTGTACACATTATGTCGTGCTCACCTGTTTATTGAGGGCAATATTTTTCCCATGATGTTTTATACGTTGCATAGTATCACGATTTGTAGATTAACGGGAATATTGAGAAAGAAAAATTTTTCATTATGAATTTTGCACTAAATTGTCATAGGCATGCTTCGTGACGGTTAATTTCAAACTTCTCCAAGTGTAACTGTAAAACACCAATTGCCATATAAAATATCACCGTTCTCACGTTTTGTTGTAATGATACCTTATTACTTTTATGTGAAAAAATTATTGGTCGGTGTGGATAAGCCTTGTGTTACTATGTATTAAGTATTGTATTAATACATTGCCTACACTAATACACCTAGACGTATTGTATCTTGACAGTTGAAAACGCCATTTTTCTTTGGTCAAGCTCCATATTCACCATTCCTGGTGAAATAGATTGGAAAATTTTCCTGAAGAGACACAAATTTCATCATTAAGAAACATATTAGGCGTTTAACAATGCTGTTTCGTTTTAAATTAGTGTTAATTCTCGGCTTTTGTTCCTATATTAAGTACACTGATTTTTATAACTTCTGAAACAAAAATTAGCACTACCTAATTTCACTATTACATTTCCTACTACATTCCGTTTCTATTTTGAAATGGTGAAATCATTAGCTGTTTAGTCACATCTGTTGACAACATGTGGAATTTTACAAAACATTAGAATCGCATACTGCGGCTGAACACTTGATGCTGTTTACGGCAGTTGTGGAGTTGTGTAAATAGACAGATTGATACAAATGATGTCGAAAAGCTTGGGGCTCAAAAGTGTTGATCAATTTACAGCAAGCGCAAGAAGATTTAAAGAAATCATTATATTTTTTCAACTCTTTTTATATGAAAATTAAGATATATGCATCAAAGTGATCGTTTTCAGGTCATTATTGTTGCCGAATCTATCTAAAAAAGTCGCCGACCATTTACTGTAATTAAACCAAAAATTCTAAGAACTCTTACCTCCATTATATTTTCTAAGTCGCGAGTGAAACAAGCAAAAGTTTTTATTTTATGGTTAATTTCGTATGTACGTATTAATACTATTTCATTGAAAATTCTCTTAATTCAGACTACTTTGTATCCTAATGACCGTACCATTAAATTAGTTGGAAATGAATTATTACTCTAGCTGAGAAAGAGGAAACGTGGCGTAATGTTGGAAAATGTAGAGAGGGTCCCTGCCTAAGTTGAATACTTATCAAGCACTGATTTTTGTACCAAGCTACTACCTACATATTATGACTTACCATATATCATTGCAGTACCAAAACGTAAATGTGTGAGTCTCCATTATAACTGACAGATTGTTTATACTTCACTGTAGATTCTCTTTATACATATTTGTCAACACCAATATGACTTGCACACGGATCTTCTCAATTCATCTAAGATTCAAAACACATACAGTCTCATAAATTGTTATGATAGTCAGTTTAACGTCGGAATAGCATTTAAACAAAATGATATTAAGTACAAGTTGAATTTAGCAATTTGACGAAATATTTAATAAACCTGATTGATGATTGCGGTAGACTTTAGTTTCTACGGGATTTAAGCATCGCATTTCTACTTTAACATCGAGATCCCAGAAACCAGACCAGGGAAAACAAGAAATATCTTCTAAATGGTATACTACCAACATTAATCGTTTTTAACAGAAGTGGTATATACAAAAAGGACCATAACCATTAAATAAATACTGGAAATGTAGCTTTTATTAACATTAGTTTCACAGTTCGATTTATACAGAAACAAGAAACGAAAAAGTGTCATCATTAGAAAAGTCAGACACGTTAACTGACTGCTCACAAACAAATTAAAACCTTCTAGATCTATATTTTAAGTTTCTGCTCTAAAATTAGAAGTAAAGGTAAAATATAATTATAAAACGAGTTTTCCATCTGTTTTGTGTAATGTCGTATTTGCTTATTCCGAGATTCTGAGGATTAGCGTAAAAGGAAAATTAGTGCTGGTTGTTATTAAATAAATTACAACGCTCATTTATTTGTTAAACATTAAAGTTTTTAATTTAATTGGCCTTTTTCACCAATCGAAGAATAAGAAATTAAGCGTAAATATTTCAATTAAGAGCTATTAAAAACGGGTACCAGTAAAATAGCAGTTACTGTCATTCCGTATCAAAACCTTTAATGATAGCTGGTCAACATGAAATTTCTTGACATTCTAATGATCATTATACAAGCTCAAATCTTCACAGCTGTCATTTTAACAAAATTAAAAAATCTAACAAACTTTCGTAAGATTATTATTGATATTATTGTAATTTAAACCATGAATTACAAAATTAATTATTGTTTAACAAAACATACTTTCTTATATTTCCCAAAAGTTATCAAACAAGAATAGGGACAAAATGGTTTAATTTAAGGAATCCACAGTTGACATAGTCAGATAAACCAAATTCTATTTCGAGCATTGGTCTTTATACGTATTCATCTAAAAAAAAATTTGGAAGTATGATTTTAAGCACGTGAATCTTCTTTTCGTATCGTACCTGCTTAGCGAATGGGCCATTCCTTGTAGAATGCCATTCAAAATAGTATACAAAAAATTCCCGTGCATTTTTTAACGGCGATAGAATCATTACTGCCTTTGAGCTGTGTATGAGTAGTTAAATGGAGCAGCTGATATTTTTAAGATGTTGGATTATATGAGCGAAACATTTAAGTTTTATTTGCGGATAGGTCTATCAGTTTCTTTTTTTGATTCCAAACACCATTAGATAATTGTTTAACAAACGCACCTGCAACAGTTACCTAAAGGTCCACTTAATACATGACTGAAGCCTTGGGAACGTTGCTTGGTCTTAATTTAAGGCCTTGTTTAATGTGTTCTGAGGAGTTTTTAGAGCAGGGAGGCGCAAAAACCGCCTTCATCAACCACGCCAGCAAAGTTATTCGAGATCGGGAAATTTGAGGAAACGTGTAAATATGGATCAGCAGGTAAGTGGGTGGCCATTCGTCGGGGAGCGTGTGTGATAGCTCTGGAGGTACCGAGAACGATCGGACGGAAGATCTTGTTGGCAGTGAATATCATGGCAATTAAATTATTGCTTCAAATAGCGTTTTAACTGTTGATAATTAAAAGATAGTTAGTCAGTTGAACAAGCGAAGTGGTGCCAAATATTAATTTCTTTCCTTGGCTAGTTTATTATAAACCTCGAGGGCTCACAATATTGTCTGAGAGCCAGTGTTGAATTTCTCTTTAAAATGATCGGTAATGTGTTGTGGAGGGCCAGTTAACTTCGTCAGTGGTTTAATGCGATTCAGTAGAGTCTTAATACAGATTTAAATTACTCTTCATCATTTCTGAAAGACAGGTCGGTAGAGGAAAGAAACGCGAATATAGTCAGATTAAGTAAAGCAATCTATAAAAGATTCGAATTTGTTGTTATCTCTCTAGAAAGCGATGCTACTTTATTCAGAAGAGTGAATAAAATCAGATGCATAACTTTTCTTACGAAAGCTTGAAGTGTGAGGTATCGCTACAGAAAGAGAGGTTAAATTGTTGAAAACGAGTGAGAAGAATGTGTAAGGTATAGACAGGTAGCAAATGAGAGATGGTTAGAGTGTAACATATGAATGTGAACATTTAAAGGGAACTTCCTTCGTACTGTTTACATAACCGGCATATAGTCAACAACTGATAGTAAAATTGCTAGTTGTATAATGAACCTGTGTGCGGTGGATCTTCTGATTCAATTTTGTGAATAACGGCCGGGGAGGCTGACGAATGGAAGGGCTAGTGTTGAATATAAGATTTCGGACTATCTTGCAAATTTACTGGGCTAATTTGAGTAGTTTGAAAATCTTTTCTCTTCCTTTGTTTTTTATTTTCAGGAATTTAAATCATCTGAAGTCTCCATTAGAATAACTGCCGCCTAGATGACTATTATAATTCCTGAACTACACTACAAAACGTAATTAATTCGATATTTTATAAAGGGAAATTTCATTACTGCTTGTTATGTGTAGTTTTGGTTAGGTCCTGATATCTATGTAACAAATAAGATAGATAAAAAAAGACACAGTTTCCGTCTAATATGATGTGTATTTTCAGACATACACTGTTATGAAAGCAAGTGCCAGAAGTAATCAAACAATTAGTTCATGACTGAATTACATTATCTTCGTAAACAGTTTGTTGAGTAAACGAACGTAGTACTGCTAAAAATTGAAGGAGAATTACCTTACATTTATTTGGTAATACGGAAAGGTTTGTAGGATATCTGAAATTAATAGTTTTTATACTGGCTTTTCATACGAGCAAGATTCACAACACAGATTGTTGCCTAACCGCATAAACCCTGAATAAATATGGAAAGTTACAATCACAGAGAATTCGGTAGAAAGCTAAACTCAATTTGATACACCTAATTGTCTTGCGCCCTCCACTGGCATCTTTGTCTCCAGGTTTGCTTTGGCATTCTGTTTCTGCTCTTATTAAAATTCAAATATCCTCCTTCGTTTTTATAGTCTCAGTTCTCAGAGCAATTCGTTTAATGGCGTTTCTCATCTCTAAGAGGATATTAAAACAAACAAGAAGTAATGAAAACTGCTGGTTTAGGCTGGATACCAGTGCTGTAGCTCGCATGTGGCCTTCATGACGCGCGATGTACTTGTACTTACCTAAACACAAAAAACAGGAACAATTTCAGAGAAAAACTTAGCATTGAAAATCTGCGCCCAATGCATCGCAATGAAAATAATTGTTGGCATAGCGGGTATGAAGATAACCGATGTATCAGCCAAACGGTCAAGATGCTTGATTTTCAGACTTATCATCTTGGGAGCATCTAAGGAATTGTGCATGTGAGAAACCTCAGCACACTTCGTGTTTAGAATTCAACGTGAAACTCGAATATCTGTTACCTGGAGGCCGTACGATCCTTATGGTGTCACCCAGTGAGCTATGCCATACGCATTTACTATTTTTTAATAAATGAGAATATTTGATGCACCCATTGACAAATTGGAGTCGATGTTAGAGAAAACACTTATAATCTGTAGGAATTAGCGAGAAGTTTCCTCCGTTTAGCACTTTTAATTTAGAAACTGCTGATTAATAACCTTTTTATTCTCCTGCATTTCCACACACCAGATACTCCTGTCACTAAAAAACAGGAAAATACGCAGAAATCCCCTTCCTCTGCTCATAAATTCTCATAACATTTTTATTTATCTTTGTGTTTAGGTTCTGAGTAATATTAACTTAGAAAACAGAACATAGGATGGTATTATTTAGGGATATCTAAGAAAAATTAACGAAAAAAGTTATCAAATTAGTTAACTGAAGTGGGGAACCACTCGAAAGAAGAAACATTTGCAGCTTGGAGAAAAATTTCGGAAGCGAAGACTGTAAGAAGATTCTACATAGCTTCCACGGGTTTCTGAAGAATAAGATTTTGGAGTTTCTATCTGTATCTACTTGCTTCAAGTAAAACCTACTGAACAAAAATTTCAGCGCGTGGTTCTTTCTTGATACCCCAATTTCATATGCCGGATATGATACTTCAGCCTTAGTGACGACACTGACGAAAACTTTGCCAAACGTTTTTTAGTAGCTATTGCTTACTATATTTACTGTCTCTATGCTAATGACTCCTCAATCCTGTTGTCTGAAAATCTCATGAAATAAGATTTTATTACTCCAAGCATCTTAGCAAAGATGTTAGCTTTACTCTTCCACTTAAACTGTACTAAAAAATATGTAGAATTTTCCAGCAGTAATAGGACAAAAATTACGAAAATGTACTAAGTTACCTCCAAAGCTGAACAGGAAAACAACGATTCGCGAGAGGTGGGTAATACATAGAGAGATGCAGTGTGTGTGGCGCTGTACTAATCCTGTTTGCGCGATTTGTGTCCGCGGTTTTAACCGTTAATCAGTCCGACATGCGGCTGTGAGCATGAGTACCGTAAACCACTAACTAGCCGCTCTCCATGCGGATCAGTTCTCGGACCATCACTAACCAATCAGATGCCTTGACAGGGGATTAGATTTCGATGAATAGGAAATGATTCACGTTCCTTCCTTCAGATTTTTCTATGGAAATCTTCATTTATATGATTGTAATAATTTATTCATTGTAAACGTTATAAATAGATATGTGATTCATAATAAATCTAAGAACAAAAACAAGTGCTTACCTTGCTTCTTTCTTCATCTCGGACAATGAATGCTTGTTTTAAAAAATAACAACTTCAATCATGTTAATCCAGCTGACATCAAATTGTATGGGTAAACACTCCTAGCGATATGGTAGCTCAGTGGTCAGGTGGTTCAACTGTTTGTTTATCGTGACAACAGAATATTGCATTGCTCCGTAAGAAATATAACTTTTATTGGTTTACACGCCTTACCGGCGTTTAAATGTGATTGCAAATTACAACATAGTGATCCGTTAATACAGTGAGAAATCTTCACTGAGTTTCGGTGAGGAGGTCCGTTGCTAGCGGCCGCTTCAAACTACCTGCTTAAGATACATCGCAATCAATTCGTGAGTTATAGAAAGAATTTAAAATGGATTTAACAGTAAGGAAATCAACACTTAAATTCAGCTTTCCCTATGGTTATTCACGACCAAAAGTCCACGAGATTGACCTTTGGCTATATGAAAGAATTGCTTTGCGTGAAGAAGAAGTAATTGGTCTTCAATATGACTTCTTAGAAAATGTGGTATATGTTAAGATGCGAGATGATGGAAGCTGCATTAGAGTGATGGAGGCAACCAATGGGGAATGTGATTTTGTACATTCAACCGGAGAGGTAAGCCATGTTAAAATAAGTTATGCCGGTATTGGTTTGCGATCCGTGAAACTGTATAACATTCCTTTTGAAGTTGATAATGAATACATTAAACGTTGTTTGCAATCATATGGCAAATGTAGTGCACGTTTCTGGTGAAAAGTGGGCCGGGAACATGAGGTTTAAGGTAGATAATGGAGTGAAGATAGCAAGAATTGACCTAAAGAAACATATACCGTCTTATGTGTTTATACAAGGGTTCAAAGCCCTCGTAATTTATGATGGACAACCACGCACATGCGCTTTTTGTAACTCTCCTGATCATCTCAGAGCACAATGTCCGCAACGGAAAATAGGCCCCAATTCAAACATCAACGAAAGGTTACGTCTTTCCGGCTCTCCTACGTATGCCGGCGCCGTATCTGGCGAGGTTGGAGCCAACAAGAATAATATAGAACAAGAAGTAGTTACACCAACCACCGATAAAGACGCATCAAAAACAACGAAAGATTATTCAAATATAGTAAACCCATCCGCGAGCTTGACAATAAAAAATAATGACACAATTGCGATGGAAATCGATGAAAACAAAGTTTTTATAGACAGGACAGAAAATCAGATTGCTGAGATTACTCACCAGAAAAGAAATAATGATATATTATGTGAAACAAACCAAACGCCCGTTCGATTGCGATGTATTCATCCGCTGATGCACAACAGATCAAAGATACATTTACTTCCAAAGATGACAATTACCCGTTAGAACCTATGATGCATAGAAAAAAACATAGACGCAACACATAATGTTGAAGAAGACACAGACACTGTACAAATAACTAAGAAAACAAAACTTACAAGAAGCGCACGAATAAAAAACCGGAAAACCAACACAGTAAAACTGCAAGAAGGTGACAGAACATTGCCGAGCTCCATCGCGCAAATGGACATTCAGGTCGAACATGCCAGTGAGGAAAAATTACTTATGAACAAAGAAATGAATAAATCTGGTGATACGCAACAAACATTATGGTCAGATGATGTTGAGAATTCTGTTTAAATACAAATATCAATGAATTCGTTTCAATATTATAGTATTTCAACGATAAATATAAATCGTATAGAAAACGCCTTTCAAAATACAATGTCTTACAGATTACATCCGCAACACATACATTGACATAGCCTTATTGCAAGAAGTAACACTGTCAGAGATCAATATACCGGATACAATATCATCACAATTTCTCTAAAGAAACCAGTACAGGGACAGCCATCTTAATTAAAGATGGAATTGAGATAAAAGACGTTGAAAGGTTAATAAATGGCCGTGGTATTGCAATTTCAATAAATAATATCCGCATTATCAACATATATGCCCCTTCCGGCAACAATAACAGGAACTTGCGATCTCAATTTTTTAAAACAGATGTACCTTATCTGCTACGTAATAATAACAGTGCCGTAATTTTGGGCGGAGATTTCAACTGTGTTATCCATACGAAAGACCAGACGCCAAACTTTAACACTTGTAGAGAATTAGACCATCTCATAACTGGGCTAAACCTTCTTGATGTGTGGGAATGCATCAATGGCAATACAGTGACTTTCACGTATATTTCAAATTCATCTGCGAGCCGCTTAGATAGGATATATGTGACACATAACCTACGCTCCAAAACATTCAATGCTAATATTTATCCGTTAAGTTTCTCAGATCATTGTAGTATGCAGTGCAACATCAATATGGAAAAACAAGCAATCAACAGAGGAAAAGGCTATTGGAAATTAAATACATCATTACTTAACGACCCCCAGTTGGACGTGGAAATTGAAAAGGCATGGCAAGAAAGCCTCAAGAATTGCAAAAAATATAATAGCCCCCTGACATGGTGGATTGAACACGCTAAACCTAGATTTAAACAAGTGCTCATGACATATGGTAAACAAAAAAACTTTTGGATAAAACGAACAATCGAATATTATTACAGATGTATTAGGGAACTATATGAAAGCACTAATATTGATATCAACACCTATATCAGAATTAAAAAATATAAGGCGAAAATCCTATCTTTACAAAACAAGCAAAATAACAAGCTCCTAGTTACTTCGAGACCAAAAGATATAGCCTCCGAAGAAACTGTTTCCTTATACCACCTCATAAGGAAAAAAAAGGGCTAAACAAATTTTAATCACTACCATTAGAAAGGAAAATGGGGAAACAGTAAGTAACGGGAGAGAGATTATTAAGGAAATCACTAATTACTATGAACGCATGTTTAAATCAGTCACTACCGATCAGGACGCAACAAACACCTTTTGGCAACAATAGAAAATAATGTAAATCAAGAAGAACGTGAAGCCTTAGCAAGGAATTTTGTGCAAGAAGAAATTCTGATTTCAGTAAGTAAGGCAGCAAAAGGGAAATCCCCAGGCCCTGACGGTCTCCCTGCAGAATTCTATCAACACTATTGGGAACTCATACGAGAAAAGCTAGCCGAAATTCTAAATGCCGTATGGTCTGCAGACAAACTACCAACTGCTTTCACAGAAGGCATTATAACACTCCTGCCAAAAGGAGACAAATTCACAAAAATAGATGCAATACGGCCAATTACTCTTTTAAATTCCGATTTCAAGATTCTAACTAGAATCCTCAAATCCAGACTGGAACCTCTGCTGGGAAAGATTCTTGGGCCCTACCAAACAAGTGCAGTCCCTGGCCGTAGTGTTTTAAATACGGTATGTGAATACCGTGACATTATAAGTATAACTGCAGAAAGACGGATACCGTCCGCTCTGCTTTTCTTAGACTTTGAAAAGGCTTTTGATCGCATTGAACATGATTACCTCCTAACAGTCATGGATCGCTTAGGTCTAGGGACACAATTCACGAGAATGATAAAGTTAATTATAGGAACTGCACAATCTAAACTCCTTATAAATGGTCATCTGACACCACCTATAAAAATAAATCGTTCCGTGAGACAGGGCTGTCCACTTTCCATGGTACTGTACGCAATAGCCACAGAACCACTTCTTAGGATTTGTATTCGAACACTTCCTGGAATAAATGTAGATGGAATACATTTTATTTGCAGGGCATATGCAGATGATATATGCGTGGCACTAAGTTCTGCCGAAGACATAATCAACACCAACGCTATAATTTCAACTTTCACCGATGCAACTGGGGCCAAATTGAATACAACGAAAACGGCCTTACTTCATATCGGAACAGGCTTAAACACACTGCCAGCAGCCCCTTGGTATATAACAATAACAGAGCACAAAACACTTGGAATCAACCTACAAAAGTGCATTACGAAAACAATAATAAAAAATTGGCAAATTTCACTGCAAAAAATCAGAGCCGTTATAAACATTCACTGTGACCGGGATATAGACACATTTCAGCGTGTTAAAATAGCTCAAATTTCAATCCTGAGCAAAATGGCGTACGTGGCTCAGGTACTGCCGATTCCTGATCCCATCGCTGACAGGATTCAAAAAGCATTAGGGTGGTTTGTAAGCAGAGGGAAAATTTTCAAAGTTGCTTTTAAAACATTGATTTTGCCCTCAAAGAAAGGGGGAATAGGGATGGTAAACATAAAAGAAAGATGTATTTCCCTATTTCTTAAAAGATTGTCAACTATGATAACTAGCAATCCTACGGGCCTAACCAACAATCTGGTCAACACTACCAGACCCATTCATCGTGAAATCCCTTTTCACATGACGACTATCACGCACACCCTACCGCATATGCGACAATATCACCTTGAAGAAACATATGTCAAAGCCAAAGGATGTACTCTGCATAATAAGACAGCCAAAGAAATATACAGACTTATAAACACCGTACGGCACAGAAATAAAATAGAATATAAATATCCAAATTATGATTGGAACAACATATGGCTCAATATTGCGAACAGGACCCTAACATCCAAGATACGCTCAGTATGGTATGATGTAGTCAATGAAAATATCCCCACAAACAAAAAATTGTATGAAATTCACCTATCTACAACAGACAGATGCCCACTTTGTGGAAACACAGACACGCTAGAACATAGGATAACGTGCGGACAGAACCAACGGATTTGGATCTGGGCAAGAAGAAGAATTGCTCTTTTAGATAGGACATCACCGCTTGCAATCACGGTGAATGAAATTCTCAAACCAGAAAAAATTAGATTTCCCACCACAAAACAAAATACCATCCTATGGTTAATAGGAAACACCATTCTATATAATACAAAATGGAAAAATAAATTTTGAAGATTATATTGGCTATATGAACGTCACCTATTATGAAACAGTAAAATTTCAAAATTACAAAAAATGCTATGCGAGGATGTTAGACATCATAATGACAGAAAACTTACCTTAAATAAATAGGGAGAATATTCACCAGTCACAAGGGAGGCACGTGATTGTAATATTGTCTCTGAATAAAACCTTACGACAACAATGCCAGAAATTGTTTTGACTGCCTCTGGCGCCAAAAATTAGTTGCAACGTATATCAGATGTGCGCTCCATCTGGCAGTCAAGAAATTAATCAAACAAAGGAAGAAACAACAGGATTTCCGTGACATTCCTTTCATCCGTCCAGTCAGAGAATATAAAACGGAAAGAACCACGGCCAGGGAGCTGGGCTGAAGAGACTACCACAAAGCCGTGCTGCATAACACAAGAAATAGTTTCTGAGTCATCAATTTTTTTTTTTTTTTATTTGTTGTTTTGCTGATTTGTTTCTGACTATGATGGAAAATGTGACGTTTTGTGCACAAGTGTGTTTTGTTAATTGAGTATTGTGATGGTATTAGTTCTACAATTTTTCCAAGAACGGGTTTTGGTTTTAATGTATGTGTATATATTTGGTATCGTTTGTTATATTGTATTCAAAATAGTGTGTATTTGCCATGAATTTTAAATAAATAGCTTTTTTCGAAAAAAAAAAAAAAAAAGTGGTTAAGGCGCTTGCTTTCAAATGGTCACTGCTCCA
>JARYHS010015519.1:0-12001 GCA_031002005.1 Vandiemenella viatica
GGAAGGGCAGATAGGACTGATGCAAGAACGTAAACAAAGCGACCAACACCACAGAATGTTCTAGAAGGTTAAGAGGACACAAATAATGTCGTCATTAAGAAGTATAAAAGAAGGTGGCCGGGCCACCGGGAGCCAGAGTAGGGCGGAGCAGTAACAGAGCAGGACTGTTAGATTAGGGCAGCAGTAGGACGGAGAGACAGACTAGTGCAGGGCACAGTAGTCGCCGTCGGTAGCAGACTTCGATGCTGGTTTAGGACTTAGTGCCTCTGAAGTCCCATGGACGGTAGTCGTAGGGAAACTAAGCTGGTTAATCCCTACGGGAGATACTTTTCGTACAGAGTTTATTTAAAGTTGATGCGGAGGATCCAGTTCCTGCTGAAGGTAGTCCCTGAGTTGGAAATGTTGGAGGAATAGTACCTTGTAGCCACGCACCTCCCTGGGATTTAGGTCTAAAATAGATGTCAGTCGGTCTTCGTGAGCTGCAAGCTTGGTCTTTGTAATTTCAGCTTGTATGTGTTTTTATTTCTATCAGTACCCTTCCACACCGAGTTCCCTTGTCTGAAAACCAAAATCCACTTATTTCTGAGACTTCTAAAAGGTAACCTTAGACAGTCTCACCTGAGCTCCTATCTTCCGAACCGCTCGCGGAAGTAAAAGCCAACCAGGACGCAACAAGCTGTTAACACTGTTGATTCCCTGATGTATCTATTCGTAACAGTACAAAGCAACATGAAATGGGACTTGCACATAACTTCCATCGTAGGCAAAGCTAATTCTAAACTAATTCATAGATCGTATTTTGAGAAGTTGTAATGCTCATACAAAGGAAATAGCATACAAAACACTAGTGCGTTCGCATTAGGATTACTGTTGTGGAGTTTGGGATCAGTATTGCAAGGGATTGATTGACACTTTAGAGAAAGTACAGAGGAGAGCCGTGATTCGTGACTGCTAATTACAGTTCTTACGTAAGTGTCACAGAGTTGATACGTGGGTTGGGCTGGGATTGTTTGGCGGACAGACGACGTCGGTTTCATTTGAATTTGTTGGAAAAAATGCGAAAATCTTTAATTTACGAGTACAATGAAATACTTCTTCCGCCAACCTATTTAGGTTGCAATGACAGGAGGGATATGATACAGAAATAAGATGCCGTACTGATACTTTAATTTATTCTTTCTGTCTTTTTGTCGATTTGTTCGGGATTGGAATTCTCAGAATTAGGAATCGTGCTTAGCACCCTTTACCACCCACAATATTTATGAATTGCAGAGTATAGCTATAGATGTAGATTTGCTACACTGTTATTAACATAAAAAACTTAAAATACAGTGGACCTCCGGTAATCCGACAAACATTATGCAGGGCAGTGTCGGACTATCAAGTTTGTCGGATTATAGAGCAACTGCCTAAGACCGCTATAGTCCGGAAATTTTTTACAAAAGAGTACCTTGTAATCCGACAAATTACATATCCAATGATAAGAATCTATATGTTATACTGTATGTACATATGTACTTTGAAGTACAAATCATACTTAATTTATGTAAGTCGAATTTAGTAAATTAAATAACAATTCGTTCCTATATAACAACTGAGAGCTTACGTTTTATTATAAAATTAAGCATAAATGCACATACATATCTACCAAAATAATCAAGAATTATTAATCAAAATCATGTAGTGAATATATCAAATTATGAAGCTTTGAAATATTCATCAATTTTTTTTTGTTTAAGGTTGTTATAACGCGAGATCAGAGCTTTGTCCCTCAGTCTTCTCAAAAGTAAAAGTTCGTTGTAGGATGTACCATTCTCTTCAGCCCATTGTAAACCTAGCTCAAAAGCGTTAACTGCGTCTTGTTCTGTGACTTGTGGAGCAGTTGCAATCACGTCGTCGTTATCTTCCTGATTGTTTGTTGTATAATTAGAAACCTCTTTTATAATATCTTCGTCAGACATTTCATGAAAAACATTTTCTTCTTTATCCATTCCACGGCACCAGATTTCCAAATCTTCCGGACTTATCTGTGTTTCAGTAGCGACTTGTTCTATAACTTCCGAAGTTACACTGATTTGTGGATCGTTGCTAGGAGTGGTGACTATATCTGGCCATAACTTTTTCCAAGACGATTTAATAGTTGATGACGGTAACGCACTCCACGACTGACTAAGAGCAAAAACCAAGTCTTTCATATTAAATTCTTTTAAAGTTTTTTCTATTGGTTGGTCTTTTGATACGGCTCTCAGAAGTAGGTTTTTTTTAATAGTCTTGCTTAGCGGTGGCGCCTACGAGTTGTGACCTGTTCAAACCTGCGTGATCTACACTAGCGAAGATTGTCAAACATAATTCAAAGTCATGTCGGATTACAGGGGGCGCCGGATTAGACAGGGGCCGGATTATCGGGGGTCCACTGTAGTAACTTTTAATAATATTATACTATTGGAATACTATTAATCGATAATTTAAAATATTACTTTTCTAAATAAAAGTTTAAGGTAGATTAAAGATATACGTACAAAAGATGTAGATTAAGTTAGTTAAAGTGCATACTTCGCTTAAAAGATAAGGAATCAGTAACTGATGCATGGAAAACAGTGTAGATTAAAAAGATTAAAGATTAGCTACATGTGATTATTTCTTAAACATTTGTTTCGTAACTATCAAAGTAGCGAATTCATCAATTACTTTCTCAAAGTTGATTTGTTGAGCTCGATCATTCTCAATTTAAAGCAAGCTAAGCTGCTGAGTCTTTCTTGAGTCATTGTACTTCTCAAATAATTTTTGATCAATTTAAGCTTAAAAAAGGACCGTTCAGCCTTAAATACTGTAACATGAACAGTCAAATACACGATACACGCTGTGCAAACATCTTGGTAGTTTGATGAAAGCGAACTGTAGTCGACTATTATATAATTAGCAAATTGCTTAACACTTTTCATTTTTCCATTTTGTTTTGAAACGAATTTTTCACTGAGCATAATTGTGAAGGAAAGGATGGATTCACATAATTTGGAAACTTATTAACGAAATCAATTGCTTTTTGTGAATATAACTTTCACTTGCATTAGCTAAAAATCAGGTTGTATTACTTGATATATGTCCCCCTTCCAAACTATTACCCTTTCTGATAGGTGCAATGCACCCACCGCCACACACTTTTAGTGAATCGCGGAGTAATAATAATAACAAAGAACAGCTTTCATCCCTTCAAAACGGCTTTCTAGTTGAGTAAAAAGTGTGTCTACCATTCGATAGAACACAGTGATTCGGATTTGTGTCTATTATCTCTCGTGTTTACTCAACTCACTTCCCTCAGTCTGTTCTGGCGAATTTTTTTGTTTATTCCCCATCGACTACAAACATTTGATGCTTCAGAAACAAGTTCTTCAAACTTTCATCGTATTTATTAACAATAAATTATCCAATACCTCATGTGTATACAACAGGTCCTTGGTTTCAGATTGTAAGGATTTTGATACGAGGTTGAGAGACTTTAAAACTTCACACTGCACAACCAAAAGCAATACAAAATCAAAACTTTAAAGTTTGTTCTTTAGCTGCTGTGCTTCATTTCTTTCCTTGCTTTTCCTGGAAGTCAAAGTTATGCGGGTAAGGCTTTTCAACACGTCACAAAACCTGTGTTTCAGTGCATACACTGCCTCACGCCTAACAGCCCAGCGAGTTGGATTAAGAGTTTTCAGTAAATCAGTCTAAGCCTCGATGTCTTACACTGACTTCAAGTCTTGCCAGCGCAAAATACTATGACAAAAAAAACCAATACACACTTTGAATGGTTTCAAAAAACTGGCAGACAACTCTAGTTCTTCCACAGCATCCTTTAATACTAAATTAAGGTTATGTGCAGCACAGTGCACAAAGTATGTGTGTGGGGCTTTTTCTTTGATACGCTGCTGCACTCCACTGTATGCCCCACTCATGCCCGTCGTAGCCTTGTCCACGACATTTGGTCAAATCCAAATTTTTCTCTTCCAATGTAGTAAGTATTTCTTCTGCAAGAACTTGTGCAGACTGATCTATTACTTCTCTAAAGGATACAAAAGTTTCACATATTTTGATATCAATAGGTGTCCAATCTTCATCATTAACTTTTTTGACATGCCTGTAAACTTCACTTAACTGATCAACTTTAGCAATGTCTTGAGTGGTATCTAAAATCAATGAAAAAATAAGCAGCTTTGAAGTTCAACAGTAATTTTATTTTTGATTTCTATGGCTAATAGGCTTACAAAATCATTCTGAATTTTGGGACTGAGGTATTTCACAGTACCTCGCGGACGCTGAATCAATAATTCTTGCAGTAGGCCTACTGGGTCATATTTTCACAAGAGCTGAACTATCGAGAGAAAGTTTCCTTTGTTGCTACATTCTAACTTTTCACTAGATCCAAGAAATGTGAGATTATATGTTGCAAGTGTTAAGGTCACATTTATGATTCTTTCAAGAACTTTTCGCCAGAAGCTTCTTTCATTCTCGAAATTGTAGCACTAGCTCACTGAACTCATCACTCGGCAGGCACCTGGCGCGACATCACGCATTCGACTCGACATTCTGCTGCCTGCTCTAGAACTGTTTTTACATGCGAAGCTTATGGAGTGTATGAACGGTCACGCAAAAAATTTACTATAGCATTTTGATGGATTTTTTTATTATTAACTTTTAGCTAGGTACTTTATAGAAGTTAGATTAAATAATAAAATACAATAATTTTTTAACCATCAGTTTGGGGCCCCTTAGGCTTGGGGGCCCCGGGGCAGTGCCCCGGCTGCCCCGGCGGTAGTTACGGGCCTGCTTGTGGCCCTTGCCTGCTAAAAGGTTGCCGACCGCTGATTTAAAGCTATACAATATCAACATAAACTGATATCCCGAAGGTAGATCAGAGGCAGGCGGCCGCTGGTAAGCGGCCGCAGATGTCCGATAACACAACCGGATGTTCAATGTTTCAGGTGAAGCTCGCATTTCAATAATAAATAATCTGCTGTTAACTTCGACAAGTAATAACACGTATTTTACGCAGATGACTGTACGTGAACGTGACGTCACGTTAACAGTCGCGAGGCTGCGGTATCCCCATCTAGAATTAAACCCATTAATTTTCTTTTTTACGTCTTTTACAGTACAGCCTTCTATCATAGCACTAATTAACTTTGCGTAAGTATTCACCTTTTTATTACTAATCGTATAGTCTACATGTTTCTGACTTTAGATTTCCTTCTGTTCATACCCAAGACAGGAGGAGGATGAGGAGGGTCATGGGAGTGTGCAGGGCGTATACTGGCGATGAGGCATGGAAAGATATTGCAGTAGGTATGAAAAGTAGTTCAAGGCAGGGAAAAGATGACCATGACCACAAGCTGGCACTCGATTTCAGGCACAAGGGTGTGGGAAGATTTTCCTTTTTAGGTAAGGTTGTCAGGAATTGGAATGAGTTACCAAGGGGAATGATGAATAACTTAAAGAAAACGTTAAAAGAATTTAAAGTTAAAATTTGTAGAGGGCAAATGTAGGTGGGTGCAGGATAGGGGGAAGTTGGGTGTGTAGGGAAATTGCCACCGGAGCGTGTGCTCCATTGCAATTAAATTAAAAATTAAAAAAAAAAAATTAAATAAAGATTTTCGTGGATTTGGCAGTAATAACCAACTTTGGTAACGTCCATTGCGCCATTTTCTTTTTTTACGTTTTCAGGGTGCTGAAATCTTTTATAAAATGTAATGCCAACGTCTTACAATTTATAAAAGAAATTTAATAAAAGAAATCTTTTATAAAATATGCCCCATTACACTGTAAAATATTTTATAAAATATCTTTTATCAAATATCTTTTACAGTGTAATGCCGGCCTATGAAGCTCTTCTATAAATGTACAGAAACATTAGGCCGTCTGCGACCTTAAAAGATCTTAAAAAAAAGTTAGAAAACATGAGGAATTGAACATGAGAATCTGAAAATCTGGGCGTGACAATATGCACACCAACAATCTGTGAGAGCTGACATAGACAGTTTCGGAAGAAAAAACGGACCGGGGACATCGGACCGGATAACTGGTCGTGTAACGATCGACCAAGGGAAAATCTGGTAGAGTGGTGGGGGAACCCTTTATCGGGTGCCCGTTTTATCGGGCCCGTTTTTTCAGATCCGGTCCGGTCGTCTAAACCCCCCTAACGTTCACCCACCACGCTCGGTACAAGAAAACTCTTGTCTGTTTAGCTTTAAGAGCGATTTAAATTTATCTCGCTAGGGTCACCTCTTTGCGAATATAGTCTGCGAGTTCTGGCCGTCAGAGGCCAGGATTTGTCCGGCTACTGAGTTTAATGGCGCCGCTGCGTCACAGTACCTTTTTGCTCTTGCAGCATCTCGATCAGCTCGCCTGTTAATGCCGAGGATTCCACTGACACACGCAGACAATAGGCTTCTCTTTCTGCAGGAAGAAGCCTTGGCACTCGTAAAGTAGTAAGGATGGTAATTTCCTACTCTACTTTCACTCCCGTGAAACGGGTTTCGCGGCGACTACACACCACCTTGCCGGAGCGACAGTTGCACACGAGTCAGAGACAATACAAACACGAGTGTTCCGGTCGCAGACCGGATGGGACTCGTCGCGCAGGGCTGCCAACTCTAAACATTTTTTACCCCATCCCCTAAAAAATAGATCCGGTATTTTGCTTTGTAATATTCGTTATTTATAAATTATGCAATATGTAGAACATTATTTAATTTTGTTCTGACGGTACAGAGTTGTGACATCATACATTTAACGTTAAACAAACTTACCATTTTAGTAGAAGGATTAAATGTCATTCAGCATCCACCATTTCGTTGCGTTGTGAATCCGACCATCATCACACTTCGTAGCATTTCAATAGATACCCTATTACGCAACTTATTTTTAACAGTATTTCAAGTAGAAAAGGCGCGTTCGAAATTCGAACCGTGATTAATGTTTTCAAATCGTTAGAGCCAGCTGCGTCACTATCATCGTAGAGTTCTGAATAAAAATTACTTTAAGCAGAAGTATTCGACCATGTTTTATTACTCAATTGGTAGCATTTAGACCCGATGTCATTTTTGTTGCTAAAAATATGAATACGCTGAATGTTATTTAGTATTGTTTTTATGCCGCGTTTGACAATACTGTTTTCAATACCGTTAACCAACAAATTGCATGTCGACACACAACAGCACAGTCAATTCGACCAGAAATATGTAAACAACGGCAACATTGTTGCACGTTGGTTGTTACCCGAACCACCAACATCTTTACATACCGTAGATAACCAAAGGGAATCTACGTCTATGGTAAACACTGAGCAAATGTTTTTTTTTTTTTAATTGAGGGTTAGATATTTTATTCTATAATCAGAAGAAAAAAAAATAATCAGCCATAGAGAAGTCTGAAATCTTAGTAAAGAGGCTACTGAACTTGATGTCGCTATTTTAATATTCAACAAATAAATAGATAAATCAAAAAGTCCTAAAAAATACTCCTAAAATTATAAAGCCCCTAAAAGATCCCAAATTTAGAGGGAAAACCCCCCCAACTTGGCGCCCATGTCCTCGCGCTCACCAATTCACGCTACTAGAAGGGGTCCAACTAAATCAGGGGTCCCCAAAGTGGTCGGTATCGACCCCTGGGGGTCGATAAGAGTTCTCCGGGGGTCGATTAATACCCGGGGGTCGATTGATAAAAAGAGGATCAATTAAATTGTTTAGGGAAAAAATGGGAATATTCCAACAAAAATCCAAAAAAACTGACTACCTCCGTTATAATTTAAGTTTTACCGAAGCCTGCGTCGCTTTAGGTATGTGTTAAGGAGAAAACATACTGGAGCGGAGAGCATAGTAACGACGAGAGCGAAGAACAAAGCAGCGAAAACAAATAAACCAATTGGATTGTTGCGGTGACTCATACTGGGGCGCAAAGCGTTGAGGTAATAATGGAGCAAAGCTTAGCATTTAAATTGTTTGATTTCGCCGCTTTATTCTTCACTCACATTGCTGGTTTGCTAGTGGTCATTCCTGTGAGAAACGAATGTAGACCAATTTACGAATTGTATCTCTTGGACATGAAATTCTACATTTTCGAAAAATAGGAAGTTAGCTGAAATTATCAATTAAAAGACAGGCATCTCTCATGTCTGTTTACACACCAGGGGTCCCTAAAGTGGTCGATATCGGGATAAGAAAGAAGTTCAACATCACAATTATTTTATTTTAGCTAAGCTACGTGATGAACTCAACAAGTATTAAAACTTTATATTTTATTTACTTCGGGTATTTAACTATTTTATATTCGGGAGGACGCCGGTTCGAATCCCCTTCAGGCATACGGATTTGGGATTTCCATGGTTTCCCCAAATCACTCAAGGCTAATGCCGGGATGCTTCCACCAAAACGCCATGGCCGAATTCCTTCCAGTTCCTTGACCGCAGTTCCATCCCGCCTCTAATGACCGCGCTGTCGACGAGACGTAAAGCCACAGAGAAAGGGGGGGGGGGGAGGGGATGGAGTGAACGCTGCTGGTTCATTATACACAAATTGCACTGTTAAACTCTAGTATGGTTTCCACTCTATGTATTGTATATCTAAATGTAGATTTTGTCCTTTACATAGAAAATATCGTAAACCATTAAATTTAGATACTTCTTTTTTATCTTTTTCCTATCTAATTCTATTGAATAGGTTACTTTTAGATGTAATTATTATTCCTTCCAAGGCTAGATATCTATTGTTAGCAAAAAGTAGCAACAATGCACCTCTGAGAAAGAACAGGGAGATCTTTATATCTCGTGCGGTAATAAGTTGCGTCTCTTACTGCCGCTGTTTTGTTGTGCCGCGATCGTATCGTGTTGTTCATATTATAAATCTGAGTTTAATACCTACAATGTCGTCTACCAGTGCTAAGAAGAAATGCAGACAATATTCACACGAGTATTTGAAATATGGTTTTGTGCAATCTTTTGCTAATGAACTATTCCTATGTGCTTTTTATGTGAAAAAAACTTTCAGCAATGATGCTATGAAGCCGGCGAAAATGAAAGACCACTTGGAAAGGGATCAATTCTGATAAGAAAAACAAAGAATTTGAGTATTTCAAAATGCTAAAAGAGAAATTGAGAGATCGGCCAAATTTAAGTACTTATTTGAAGTCATCTGCTAGCGCTGACAGTGATGGAGGACTGAGGACATTCTGCAGCATCTCTTTTAACATAGCAAGGAAAGGCAAACCGTACACTATTGGTGAAGAGATTATAGTACCAGCTATAAAAGATGCAATTGAAAATGTTATGAAGAAAGACTCTCAACTATTTTTAAAGTGCATACCATTGAGTGCAAATACTGTGCAGCGACATATAGAGGAAATGGCCGATGATGTGGAAAGATCTTTGACCTCTGAGTTCCAGCATTGTAAGTTTGCTATTCAACTTGACGAATCAACTTTCGAAAGTTCAAATCTTCTCATGGCTTATGTTAGGTTCCATAGTCCATTCCTGAATGACACTGTTGATAAATTTCTGTTTGCTAAATATCTTCAAACTGATTCAAAAGGTGAGACAATTTTTTTATGTTTGCAAGATTATTTGAACAAGCACAACATTCCTTTCGGGAATATTACTGCAGTAGCTACTGACGGTGCACCTGCTATGGTAGGCCGTTATAGAGGATTTTTCGTCTTTCTGAAGGAAAAAGTTCCTAATGTACGTACCGTTCACTGTGTCCTACGCAGGCAGCATCTTGTAGCCAAAAAATTGAGTGGCGAGCTGCATGATACTCTAAAAGTGTGCATTAAGTCAATTAATAAAATTAAAGCTCATCCTCTCAATTCCCGACTGTTTCCGAAGTTATGTGAAGAAAATGATGAACCTTTCAATCAATTACTTTTGCACACTGAGGTAAGGTGGTTGTCAAGAGGTGATAATTTGCAGGGTCTTGTTGACTTGTACGACTCGTCTGCAGAGTTTCTTAAGAATGTGGATCCATTACTATGTGACGAGTTAAAACAGTGCAAGAACCATCTGTTCTATTTGGCAGATCTTTATTCGAAATTTAACGAAGTAAAGAAGCGTTTGCAAGGAAAAAATGTTACAATTGTTCAAGCTCGAACAATTATAATGGCCTTTCAACTAAAAATAGACCTGTTAAAATCTTCACTGGCACGTAAAGATTTAAAATATTTTTCAAACTTTCGACTACTAAAAGAAAATGAAGAGATACCCGACAGTGATTTGGAGATATATGTTAAACATCTCGATAAATTAAGAGAAGACTTCAAAGCACGTTTCGAAGACTTGGAGAACATGCATGTTCCTGAATGGTTTGCATCTCCATTTGATGTTAAAATTGATAATGAAGGTAATGAACCTGGCTTAGAAGATGAACTGATTGAAATCTGGAAGCTAACGCGTTGTTTAAAAATAAAAACCTCAGCGAATTTTGGAGCGATAACAATATTGCTAGAAAATACCCCAAGCTCAGAGCAGAAGCCGAACCTTTCTTACTTGCATTCCCAACTTCATACATGGTTGAAGCTGGCTTTAGCCACGCGAACGCTATTTTGACAAGACAGAGAAACAGACTGAACTTGGAAAACCGTGGTGATTTGTGACTAAAACTTAACAATTTTCAACCGAACATCAGTAATCTTGTTGCTACCCTTCAGACCCATCCATCTCACTAATATCAGATACTTTAATAAAAAGGTATGTAAACTTATTTTTAATGTTTTCAATAGTAGTCGTAAAATGGCAGATGTTTCTTTTTATCGATTATAATTTATTTAAATTTTCAATTATTATTTTGTGTTTTACATTTTATGACACTTACGGCTATAGGCTAGTTTCCATCTATCTATAATTTTGTTATTATTTTTTACGATTATAATAGCAGTGTAAAATATCTCCTTTTTCTGTTAGTGTTGTTGGGTGGATTTTTTAAGGTGTGGGAACTATAAATACTTTCTTTGGGTTGTTATGCAAGTTTCCTTATTGTTTAACATCAGAAATGCTAATAATGATTTAAAATTTTCATCATTGGCGGATCCAGGAATTTTTCGAGCCGGGGCAAAAACTGTAGGAATGCCGCCCCTTGCAACATTATTTGCAGCTTCCATTTTTGCCGTCTGACCCCAAGTGTCGCCGCCTCGATTGTCAGCCAAACACATTGTTGTCGCCACCCCGATTGTTGGTCAAACTCATTGTTGTTGCCGCCCGGCGCCCAGTGTACTAGTAGAGCTAAAAAAAGGTTTCCGTGACTTAAATCGTCCAACCTTCAAACATGATTTTGCCGCCCCCTCCAAGTTGGCACTCCGTTGTACACTACCCTCCCCCCCCACCCCCCCAGACCCGGCACTGGTTTTTATTAAACGTTTAATCTGGGGATCGATGAGAAGATAAATGTTCTATGAGGGGGTCGAAGTGATAAAAATTTGGGGACCCCTGAACTAAATGTTCCAAGCAGTCCTTTCCACTCGTACTTTCTCGCGGCACACTCGCAGGATATATCCTCCTATCATGATTCATAGTTTGTTGGACGGCAAAGACCCGTGTCGGTTGTCTGGAAGGCCAAAAACACGTCCTACCTGTAGCCCTGCAATCCTTTTCTAGATCCGTCAAGAGTCCTTTATCGGAAATCCTGTACTGTGAGTGCGCCACTATAGTGGTGGAATGGCGGTCACGTGACTTTGTGCTTGGCGCTTAAATTAGTTGAGCTGCGAACTGCTCAGCCCAGCTGACTCAACACTGTCGTCCCACGGCAACCAGAGCTGGTCGACAGAAGCAAACCAGTCTGCCAAGGATGACTGGCTGATCTTCTTCTGGTGCCTCGACGAGGGGGAAGAGGAATATGAAATACGCCACGACCAACATACGCCAGGCTATTGGAGAACACGACTCAACCAGATCAAGAGTATGGAAATCAGAGTCGAATTTTACCACAAAATATACAGATGGTTGCTGCCATGTGGAAGATTTGAAGACCTGCACCGA
>JARYHS010015520.1:0-45671 GCA_031002005.1 Vandiemenella viatica
TGTTGGAAGTGGGATTTTGAGCTTGACCAGGCTGTTGTATAATTTGTTTTGTAGGGTCCGATAGAGGGTGCAAGCTAGTATGATATGATTGAGATCTGCTGTTTCTTCTTGATCTGCCTGGCAAAAAGGTGACTGTATGACGCCGATTTTATGAAGGTGTTTTGGGTAGCAACCATGTCCAAGTCGCATGCGTATTATGGATGTTTTGAATCTTTTGCCCAATTTAGAGTCTTCAAACCATGGTTTAGAAGGTATATGGGGTTGGATTGATGAATAATACTTTCCTTTGATTGTTTGTGATGACGTCCATAATTCTGACCATTTGTGGAAAACCTCTTTCCTAATGATTGTTATAAAGTCGGCGTGCGGCAGCCGGGTATATTGTTGCTCTCCGTCCGTAGTACTTTCCTTGGCCAGTTGATCTACCTTTTCGTTATGCTGTATCGCCGCGTGTCCCTTGATCCATAGTAAGTGCACTTCCTTTCCCTCAGCGGTAGCTGAGTACATAAAATTTAGTATGTCGAATAGGATCTTGTTCATTCCGTTGATTCTTTTCATATTTTCCAACTTCTGAGCAACGCTTTTCGCGTCTGATAATATCAGTATTTTATTGAAGCGTTCCAAGCCATATTTCATGGCCTCTCTAATTGCCATGGCTTCTGCGGTATATACTGTGGTCTCTGGTGGTAGGCGAACTTTCTGAGACTCTTGGGTGAGTGGGCAGAAGAAAGCATAGCCAACCCCATTTGTTGTTTTCGAGCCGTCAGTATAGATTTGTACGTGTTCCGGCCACGTTAAGGCCAGAAAACTCTCTATCTTGCTGCTTGCCTTGTTACTCCTTGTAATCCAGTTTGGTAAGTAAAATATATTGGGCTTGTATCTAAGGATATCGTACTGGTATGAGAAGAGAGGTAGCATCGTATCTTGGATTACTAACGGAATCACGTGTTTTATTTGGATGTAGCTGAGAGCCAGCAAGGGAGTTCTGGGGCCGAGAGCAGTATCTCTCCTGTTATTCGTTGCTGTGTATTCGCAAGCCTTCTGGATCACCGGGTGATTAGTAATGGTAGCACGCCTGGTTAGAAACACGCTAGACAGTAATCGTCGACGTAATTCCAGGGGCATTTCTTTCGCCTCGACTAATAGGGCGTTTGTTGGTGTAGATTTCATAGCTCCGATGCACAATCTGATGGCCCGGTACTGCACTGTGTCCAATTTGCGGAGGATGTACCTTGGGGCATTCCCATAGCATGAGCTACCGTAATCCAGGATGGGGCGGATTAGTGTTCTATACAAGGTAAGCAAGATAGCAGGGTCAGCTCCCCACCATACACGAGTTACAGATCGCATTGTATTTAAGTAGCGTTCTATTTTAGCTGATATGTAGTCAATGTGCCCCTTCCATGTCAATTTACTATCCAGTTGGAGTCCCAGGTGTCTGATCTCTGTTCTAATAGGAAAGGTATAAGGGCCCAGGTGTATCTGCGTCCCTCGATAAATGTTCTGTTTCCGTGAGAAAACGACAACTGACGATTTCGATGGTGAGATCGTTAGGCCCTTACGATGAGTCCATTCGTTTAGTTTCATAGCAGCGTCGTTCAGTCTCCAAAAATTTAACCCTTGTGATGGAGATGATGTGTAGATGCATACATCGTCTGCGAATATCAACACCTTTATTGTGGGGCTGAATATGATCTCCAGGTCCGATATGTAGATAGTAAACAGAATTGGGCTGAGTATAGCCCCTTGCGGTATTCCCTGGGATACCACGCGCGGCCCATATAGGTGGTTGTCCTGCTGGCGGATATAGACGGTCCGGCAGTGGAACAGGTTGTATATTCCACGCAGATATACCTCTGGGAGGTGTAATGCTCTAAGTTTTTCGACTAGTATAGTAATGATGACATTGTCATAGGCACTGGCTATGTCTAGAAATAGAGCCGACAAGTATCCTTTATTTGCATAGTTCTGTTCTATATCTAATGTGAGAATACCTAGATTGTCGTTGGTACTCCTTCCCTTCCTAAATCCATACTGAGAGTTAGGTAGGTTGTGGTGTTCAAGCCACCATTCCAATCTCAGCTTTATGATACGCTCGAAGGTTTTTGCTACGCATGAAGAAAGCGTTATTGGCCGATAAGAACTTGCGTTGTTACTGTCTTTACCTACTTTCAGCACTGGTACGATAATATGCGTAGTCCAGTCCTCTGGAAACTCACTTTTTGTCCAGATGTCCGTGAACAGTTGTAGAAGTACGATCTTAGCGGAATGAGGTAGGTGGAGAAGTATAGAATAGTGAATATCATCTATTCCTGGTGCCGTGTTTGCTGCTGAGATGAGAACCGTTTCCAATTCGCTCAATTGGAAGGCCTCTTCTAACATAGTTTGGCGATTCTGTCCCGGTTCCTTGATCTGGTTTGGTGGTCCTAAAGGTCCACCTGGGACTGTTGGAGGGGCTACCTTGTTTGAAAAATCTTCCAGCCAACTAGTTGACAATTTCATTTCCCACCGGTTTCTTTCTAAATCAATTGATCATATTCCAAACTTTAGTCAATGGGCGTATTCCTGTTTTAAATTATTGCAAAATTCCCTCCAGCGATCTTGTTTCCTTACCTTCAGCAATCTTTTGGTTTCGGCATCTATTTTCTTATAATTTAAGTAGTTTTCCCAAGTAAAAATTCTGTTTGTATGTTGAGAAGGCTAGTTTCCGTTTGGCTACTATTCGTGAGCATTCGCCTTCCACCAAGGTATCGGGGTTCTGTTTGCATTTGGCAATTGTTTCCGCCTGGGAATCAATATTTCTGCTGCTTCATTTATAATAGAGATGAATGTCTGATATTGCTGTATGATTGATTTGTTGCCGTGGACTCGTGCAATGTTAGATTCGATTGACTGAGAATACAAGATCCAGTTCGCCTACGAATGTTCCATTTTGTGGCTGGTTGCCGTTTCTGCCCCACGTTTGACTTTTTTGTCGTTAAGATAATGGGGAAGTGGTCTGATCCCCAGGACTGTTGAACAGTTTTCCATAGAAATTCAGCTGCGAGAGAGGAGGAGCAAGTGTTAAGTCAATTACAGATGCTCGTCGGCCAGGCTTAGGCACTAAAGTTGGAGCGCCGTCATTAAGTACAAAAGGTTGAATTCGTCCTATGATTTCAAACTAAGGCGTCCCCGAATGTATCAGTTCGTTCGCAACCCCATGACGTGTGATGGGCATTGAAGTCGCCACATATTAAATAGGGTTCCTCAGTTTGTTGTAGAAGATGCCACCACTCGCCAATATTGATTTTGTTTTAGGGGGAACATACACAGACACAATAGATAGGTTCAGGTTCTGAATCCATACTCTGGCTGCAACAACTTCAAAAGATTCAATGAGCGTGTGATCAATGTGAGTTACTGCAAAAGGGATGTCTGTTTGTATTAATATGGCGACTCCACCTTTACCATCATCCCTATCTTTGCGCACTATATGATATCCTTTAAATGAGAGGGGTGTGCCCGGTTTTAGCCATGTTTCTGCAATGGTAGCGATAGCAATGTTATTAACCCATAATTCTTCCTGAAATTGTTCCCTATTTGCTCTGATTGAACGAGCGTTCCATTGTAATAACTTAATTTCCTCCATCTTATAGTATATTTGACAGCATTCCTAGAATTATAGTTGGGTTAAATGTATCTGCTGTTGGTGATTTGGCTTCTTGGATCAGGAACATATATAGATTAGATATTTTTTCTAACAAGGTTCCGTTTTTGGTATAAGGTATCTCAGTAGCTTGATTGAAGGTATTTGTTGTTGAATTGCTGGGTGCTGTATATTGTGGATGATATGATCGCCCTCCCAGGGCAAGGTGGAGGTTTTGAGGGGTTTCCCTCGGACTGGCTGAGGTTGATAGATGATGGTTACTCATGATAATAGGAGACATGGGCCCATTGTATGTAAACAAATATTGTCTTAGATTTGAAGATGGGTTTTCTTTAATAAAACGAGAGTTTTTATAGGACTTTGGGCCTTAAGTCCAGGCATACCTATTGCTGAGGTTTTGTTTAATGTTTTGCTGAGCAGAGCATGAAGATTCGGGCTGCATATAGAACATACTCTCTGTTGGTGTAAATAGAGATCTAGGAGGATCGGCAGCAGTATTTTCAGAGCTATGTGACAATGGGCGCTCAAGCATACTAGAGGTATTTACTAATGTTTGTATGGGGCCCCCACTGGAAGCTGGAGGTGCCAGTGCAACTTGGTGTGCCATTGA
This sequence comes from Vandiemenella viatica, assembly GCA_031002005.1. Lineage (NCBI taxonomy): Eukaryota > Metazoa > Arthropoda > Insecta > Orthoptera > Morabidae > Vandiemenella > Vandiemenella viatica. The sequence goes on from JARYHS010015520.1 coordinate 4,257, forward strand.
GGGCGGTGGTTGTTGTGGTGCTATGGTTAGATGTTGCGTCTGTAGTATTGGCTGTTGTGGCCGTGCCTGCAGTAGAGGTGCCATTGACTATTGTGTTGAGTATAAAGTAGGCAGACAGTGCTGTAGTCATGCTGGTAGAGCCGGAAATTCCGTGTGACTACTTAACTGGGGTGTAGTAGAGGCCACCTGAGCGTAGCCACGAAATTGTTGTTCTCTGCCAGGGAAAGTAGCGTTTGTTTTGAACGCGATGGCTTGTTTTGCTTCCCGGTGTTTGAGATACACTGAGCAATTTCTGTCGTGGCATGATGTTGGCCACGACAGAGGGCGCAGCATATAGTTGAGAGATTATTACAGTTGACCGCCAAGTGGGAACCAGCACATCTACTGCATCGTGGCCCACGAGATTTACCTTGGCTTTGACGGTGGCCCAGCCATAGGCAAACAGCACACTGGATAACAGGGGAAAACGTATGGTTCCACAGCACATCGGGTTCCGAGTATCGTTACATAGGTCGGTAGGCTCTGAGATCGGAAGGATACCTAACAAACGGGTATGGGTGTTACAGGATCTTGGTTCGACTGGCTCCTTTTGGTGAAGCGTTTAATACGCACCACTGGGACAGGGGAGACTATTTCCTGTACAAGTTCTTCCTCACTCAGGGAGGTGTCCACATTCCTTATAATTCTCTGTTTGTGGATCAAGAAGTTAGCGATGTATACTTATAAGTTTTTTAATTTGATGATTTCTAATTGTACTATTGAATTGGCGACACCTGCAGTGCTAGTTTCAATTCTAAGACGGTTTTTCCCCATGGAGATGATGTTGATAATGTCCCTTTTCATGTTGTTATTATGCTGGAATATTAATTTACCTATAGCCATTGGGTGCAAGTTGCCGATATTCCTGTCCAGGCTCTCTACGAAAATATAGTACGGATCACTGTCTGTAGGGTTGTATCTATTGTCTTTGCTTCTGAAGGTTGGAGCTATCGATTCAGATTGCGAGTGGTTAGGACTGGGTTAGTCTAACCCCGTGGCTGGGGGTAGATTAACTCGATAGACGTTGTTGTATCAAGCATATCTACTTCTTCCGTCTGTAATGTTAGTTGTGGGACTACCTTGGTCTGCCCCATTTCTGGTCTATGCACACATCTACGTTTCACTGGCTGGTTCGACTCACCCGTGATTGTAGGATTGTCGTCTCTCCGAGCCATGTGCTGTATGGCTGCGCCTGGAGGTAAGTGCAGGTCCTGTGGCGGAACGACTCCCGCCCCAGTTTCCATCTCCATAAATTGCCGCTGTTGTTGATGCTGCTGCTGCTGCTGTTCATGCTGTTGCTGCTGTTGTTCATGCTGTTGCTGCTGTTGATGTTGCTGCTGCTGCTGCTGTTGATGTTGCTGGTGCTGGTGCTGATGTTGTTGTTGTTATTGCTGTTGCTGTGAATGCTGGGGTTGTTGGTAGCGTTGCTGCTCTTCTTCTGAAGTGTGGGAAGTAAATAGTTGTTCACTTGTTAAGATTACTGCTTGAGGGTGTGGCATATCACTGGTGGTATAGTTCATTGATTGTGAGACTGGGATAGGGATGTTTGTGTAACAAGTTTCTAAAGCTGTCTTTATAGTCTGTCCCGTATCCGGCGGGTCAGCCATCGTTTAGTTGTACCACGAGATACTTTGAACGTATACTAATTATATCACTCGGACAGTTCAGACTGAATAAATTTCAAATAATATAAACACTCTCGCGAACTCGAAAACTTCCATACGAGCTGGTCGCGCACACGGTGAGATAGGCCGATACACAAATTTCCCGGTCGGCTGCTACGAGGATACTGACTAAACTGGAAAAACGATTGGCGCTTTGGCAGAATGGTATCAACCCACTAGATACAGCCTGCAGGGAACACGACATTGCTTATGCACAGGGGGCGGATAGAGGTGAAGCAGATAGGATACTCGTCGAGAGGGCTGTCCTCCGTTGGAACTGCAGCGATTCTTTGCAGGAGACAGAATACTTTACAATGTGCAGCAACACCAGAAGTTTGGTACACATGTTTGTGGACATTTGTGTTTAAAACTCCTGTATGAAAATGTATGACATCAGTCTTGAACGAACGTTGGACAAGATAACACATGTCTGTGACACTCTGCTTGTCAGGCACCAATTCATTCTTGGCCTTAAATTACTTTCCACCAATAGATTTGAGCCAAGGTGATTACACAGTCGGTTTGGATGACTGTCAGACTTACAATTCGATTCCAAATATAGACGAATCAAATTGTACATTTCATTACTCGAATAATAAAGTGATTGTCATACCCATAGGGTCTTACGATATTGACGATTTGGCGAATTATTTGTTTCGATACAATAAAAACGACAAGCTAGTAATTAGAGCAAACAACAATTCACTCAAGTGTGAGATAGAAGCACCTGTGAAAATTGACTTCGCTAAACCAAACTCAATTGGATCTCTGCTTTGATTTTCGAAACGTGTGTTAAAGCCTGGATTTCTTCCTTCGGACTATACTTTGCAGAACTTCAAAATTAACGCAATAAGAATAGAGTGCAGCATATGTACAGGAAACTACGTCAACGATAAGGTGGGGCATACACTACACGAGTTTTTTCCAACAGTACCGCCAGGGTACAAGATTGTTGAAGTACCCGCTAATGTCATATATCTACCCATCACAGTAAAAACTCTCAGTAACATCAACGTTAGAGTTGTCGATCAAGACGGTAATTTAGTGGATTTTAGAGGAGAAACCATCACTCTCAGACTACATATAAAAAGAATGGGCGCTCGCTATAACAAGAAGCGCCAACCACGCAAAGTTGCCAGTCGTGAACCAACAGTGAAACGATTAACACCTGAGAACGTGCTCTTCCTACAGTCGTTAGGCTATACAGTTAAAAATAATGGATGAGTTGCTAGACATAACTTCCAGTGTGGGGTTTGATGAGTCGGTTACGCGCAAACAATATTTGAGTCACCAACCGCACACGCTAGACACATTTAATAACAATGATTAAATCCGAATACCGATTCATAACCAAGATTCATATGCACTACCATGCGGAAGCTACTTGCATATTGAAGGAAGATTCATGAAATCGGATGGAACAGTAACAAATTCACTTATCACACCCAATGTATTCGCCTTTCTGTTTGAGGAAATTCAATATGAACTCAATGGAACAGAAATTGACCGAAATAGAAACGTTGGTATCACAAGCACATTGAAAACACTTATTTCTGCAAGCCCTCCACAAATGGATGTGTTGATCAATGCAGGATGGGGTCAACGTGCTCCTCGAAATGGTTAATTTGATGTATGTATACCGTTGAGTATGCTCTTTGGGTTTTGTGAAGACTTTAAAAAGATAGTTGCAAATGTAAAACTAGAACTAATATTGATTCGTGCTAGGGACGATAAAAATTCATATGTACAAGCCAATCCAAACCCTCAGGAATGTAAATTCACCATCAGCAAACTGGCATGGGTGATGCCTCATTTACTAAAAGATGAAAGAGAAAAGCTAGCGCTGCTTAAGATTGTAGACAGTGAGAAACCACTTCGCATTAATTTCAGATGTTAGGATCTGTTGGAGTACCCGTTGCTTCCAATGAGGAAGACTCAAATTTGGTCTTTGAAAACATCCAAGAATCTGGAAAAACCTATGTTCGTGGTTCTAGGATCACAAACAAACAGGAAACGGAATGCGGAATTCAGTGCAGCCATATTTGACGACTGTAATCTCGCCAATGTCAAAGTGTTCCTAAATGATGTGGCGTATCCATATAAGAACATGAATTTGTACTTAAAGAAAAACCAAACCACAGAGTTGTATGATATGTATGCAAGATTCCAACAGTCTTACTACGAGCGAGACCATCCTTCGCCGTTACTAAAACGTGAAGACTTTATAGAAACTACACATATAGCCGTAATAGACTGTTCACATCAAAATGAGTCTGTTAAAACAGGACCTGTCGACATTCGTATGGAGTTTGATAGCAGTGAGAATTTTCCTGCATACACCGCTGCATACTTTCTGATTTTGCACGATCGTGTAGTAGAATACGTACCTCTAACGAGTGTCGTGCGTAAGCTGACATAAAATCAAGTAGCAGCCAGTCTTGTCAACCATTACCATGCCGACCATCTTCCTGGACGCAAAGGGATTCACGAAGAAGGATGGTGGGTTTATTTTCAAAGAAGTTGCTTTATGGATAGTATGCTCAGACAAAATTATCGCTACACATTGTATTTCAGTATCATCACCATCGCGTGGAGGTAATGAACCATCAGTTGGATGGCTAACACATAATTACCATGGAATACCTTGGAACGCAGATGGCGTTTCCTTCAGCAAGATGTGCTCTATACTCCATGCAATAACCAATGAGGATGGCGTTAAAGGACGGGAGGAGTCTAGATGGTTACAGAAAATTATCAGGAAGAAAGTCTGCTACAACATTGAAGATTTGGGATGTCCGCCACTACGAGAACTCAAGAAAAATAATTTGAGAAAACTTTGTAACTTAAAAATATTTTCTAATAATATATGTGAAATTGAAAATGTATTTTTAATCGCCAATTGGTGGGCGAAATAAAAGATTATTAAAAAAATATATACTATCTTATTATTTAATCAGGATTGGTGAAATGACAAATGAAAAATCTGGTAAAATGATTTTATTTACTCACATTTCAAGTATAACTAAATTTTTTTAGTTGTACAAAGTAAATTGTAGAACTTTAAACCACATCATAGCGGACTGAAGAACACTAATTATTACCACATAAGTCATCACCACCTCTGCTTATAGTTCTGTTAAATGCATCAGTTCCTTTTAAATCTTGTTCAACTTTGCGCATAACGTCATCATGCACTAGCAGCTTTTTATATGCTTTAATTTCTAACTTTAATCGTTCATAGACTAGTGTTGAACAAGGGCTGCATGACACTTCATTGACATGTATATTATCAAAATGCGAATCTATCAGGCCATTCACAGAACAACGGGGGTAGTCACGAATCACTTTCACTGATAATGTATTGACAAACTCGTTGTAGTACTTGGTAACTTGATAACTCCAGGGCTTCATGGTGTTGATGGCGATGGTCACTGCAGGCAAGGCGTCGACCATGTTTTCCCATGTGGATTCGCCGAGAAACACACCATAGGCAGGAACAGCATTGTTGAAAAAACCATATAGTTTTTGCTCCAGCCACTGCTCGGGACGAGATGGTGTGGTTGCCGAGTGAGACACTGGTTTGCAGATGCTCAGTGTGGTTGAAAAAGCCGCCAATTGTATAAACCAGCTGTCTCAGTATGTCCCACTCTTCATGTGTGAGAGTGACTTTATTGTACCCAACTTTTTCGTGTACAACTACTGGATTAAATTCCAGTTTAGGTGACAAACCAACAGTGAGCCGCTTGGTGTCGCTGCTGTATAACCTGTAGCATGTCGAAAACAGGAGAACCATAGTGCACTGCACTTGACGAGCGTCGACCGGGGACTGAGAGTGAGCTACCTTGTGTGATGGTCTTTGCACCCCGGCAGCGACGTCAACACCCTCTTCTTTAGTTAGCTTGATATCTGTTCAAACACCGGGATACTGGGCCTCGGCAGTCGAGCACCAGGCTCAAATATTCGTCGCATTGAGAAAGCGCATGTTTTCGCAACGTTTAATGGAGAGCATACCAGAGCGCGCATTCCAGAACAGAAATAGCCCTTGCCTCAGGGGTTGGGTTTTCCCCGTTAGCTCTCTTGGGGGTGCGGAATGTCTGCGCCCAAAGAAATTAAGCCCTTGAGAGGTGCCGCCATCTCGCGGCCGGTCAAGGAACTATCGCATGCGCAAGCTTGACCGATGCTGCCTCCCTAGTGGTTAAGGAACGAACTAAACGGCAAACAGATTGAGGTTTCTGAACGCTGATTGGTCCATTCGAATTTCCCGCGAACTGGATGTGACATCATGGAGGGGTGGGAGGGAGGGAAGGGAGGTCCCCTTACCACCTCGTGACGTCATTGGGCCAGAAAACATGTCTTCTACTTGCTTATGTAGCCCTTACATTGCTGTTTCCTTACATTACTGTGAGATGATGAACTAGTGAGAGTCGGGATGCTGGGGTCTTTGACGTCAAGCTGTCAACTCAAAACTTTACTACAATAATATATACGATTTTGTGGTCAACATTATGCCATTCAAAATCTGATCACTCACTGGTAATGCGAATCACATGATGGAATCATTCATGTTAAATAGTTTAACTGATCCAAAGCCATTCAGTTATATTTCTGTAAAACGATCTACCAGTTCTTGTATAGTCATTAATGTTTTTGTTGCTATTTAAATGTGTCATTTGATTATCAACGGCAAGCGTAATAAACTGACCTATACTTTAAAGATAAAGTTGAAAAGAACTGTATTGAATCTTTTGACTTTATTCAATTTATATTTTATGAAGAAAATAATATATCTTATATCATTAATAACTTTGAAGTGGTTTGAAATATGTCAAAAAATTATTTTTTGTATGAATTATATTTCATTGAGACATTTATTTATAATTAATTAATTTAACAATGAAAGGAACTATGTTAAAAATACTAATATTCATAATAAATATTTTAATCAGTCTAGTTAACAATCAACAAATAGTACACCACAATATGTGAAGTTCGATCTGGGTTGAATCTCTGTTTTCTTGCTGCTGTTGTTGTTAAAACGATGGTTTATTAATGTGCAAAAAATGCAAAAAAAAATCTGCCATTGATTTTCACCACGTCCACCATGAGTTGTAAAGGAGATCATTCATCTTTTATCACAGGTTATTTGATGGCTAATATTGTTGTTTTGTTTTGGTCACGATTATCTCTGTTATATAAAGTGAATGATGTTAATATGCTCTGTGCCATGCTGAATGTGGATAGAAATGAATTCGAAATACACTTATGCATGGGTAAATAGCATCCTGCGGCATTCGTTTCACCTTTTTTAATTTAATTTAATATAATTTAATTACAATCTTCCCTCTATCCTGTACCCACCTACATTTGTTAAATTCCGTCAACGTTTTCGGTAAATTATTCATCATTTCTCTTGGTAACTCAATCCAATCCCTGACACCCTTGCCTAAAAAAGAGAATCTTCCCACACCCTTGTGCATGAAATCGAGTGCCAGCTTGTGGTCATGGTCTTCTTTTCCCTTCCATGCACTACTTTTCATACCTACTACAATATCTTTCCGTGCCTCATCGCCGGTATACGGCCCTGTATACTCCCATGACCCTCCTCATCCTCCTCCTGTCTTGAAATGAATCCCACTCCAGCTCCTTTATCATATCTGTCACTGAATGCATTCTGCGATAATTTGCAGAAACCAATCTAGCAGCCCTTTTTTACACCCTCTCCAACTCCTGTAGTTGATATGTAAAATGAGGGTCCCATACTACACTACCATATTCGAGGAATGGTTTGACCAAAGTTTTGTAACCCAACTCCCCCAATTCTCTCGTACGTCCCCCCATCACTCTCTCCAAAAAGTGCAGAATTTTTAAACCTTTTCCTACCACTTGTCCAATGTGTCCTGCCCAGTTAAGCTTGTAATACGAAGATATTTACTTTTCAAGTCTTCAGCAAGCAATTCTTTCTCCGCCTTATATTCATAACTAACTTTTTGTTTATTATTTGTGTACTAATAAGCTGACTCTTCTTTCATTTATCATCATCCCATGTTTACCAACCTAACTATATTTCCTGTCCAGATCATCCTGCTACTGTTTACAATCCTCTATCGTTTTGATTCTTTTGTATAGAATCATGTCATCCGCAAACAATCTAATTTCAGATAGTAAACAATCAACACAATTCTTCATTAGAACAATGAATAGCAATGGTCCCAGTACACTACCCTGCGGCACTCCCATTTTTACTTCCTCTTCTTTTGATACTACATATCCTACCCTAAATTTTTGTTTTCTACCTTTTAAAAATTCTTCTACCCAGCAAATAACTTTCTCATCCACTCCACTAGTTATTACCTTATTTACATCCATTTCATGGATCACTATGTCAAACCACTTTGACAGATATAGTGCTACGATATCAATTTGGCCTCCCTTGTCCATTTCATCTGAAATTTCTTACATATATCCCACCAACTGAGATTCGCAAGAATATCCTTGTCTGAACAAATGTTGCCTGCTTGAAAACCACTTACATTCTTCACATATATTTCTTATGTGGTTGCATATCAATCTTTCCATTAATTTATCTACCACTGGTGCCAAACTAATTGGCCTGTAATTCTCAACTCTATTTCTCACCCCTCCTTTATGTACCAGTACTACAATTCCACTTTTCCAGACCTGTGGTAAGCAGCAAGAATCCAAACTCAAATAAAATAATATTTCAAGATAATGTACAATGTCACATCCGGCTATCTTTAAGATATCTGTAGTAATATTATCTACACCTGCCGCTTTATGTTTTTTCAGCTTTCTTATTTCCGTCATTATTTCGTCAGGATGAATTTCAAATTTTTTCTATCTTTATTTCTAATTGTGTTGTTGAGCTCGTTCTGCGAATTAGACCCTCCCGTTTCTGATTCATTGTACCTAATGCTTTCACTAAATCAGTTACTTAAAATCACTGCCTTTTTCAAATCCTCAGTAACTTCTTCTCCATCCCTACATATAAGTGTCTCTACACCTTCCCTTCCCCTCAGTTTCCTGATATAGCCATAGAAATTTCTAGATGCATTAGGCGATGGTCCTCCTGCACTGACAATACTCTTCATAAATCCATCTTTAGCCACTTCCTTTGCTGTTATTAACTCCTTGTTTAGTTGTTTTAAATATTCCCTACTACCCTGCTGTCTCTTAACTCTGTTATGTTCTCTTCTTACCAACCTCTTTAACCTCCTCACTTCCTGCGGCTTTAATTCCAGAGTCCCCTGTAATCGGTAATAGAGGCTGCTTTCAATATCTGCATACACTTGTAAGAACAATGACTTCTATAATAACAGAAGAAACTAAATTATTTTCTATTATTAATTCCTTTTGGAGTAAGATGTGAGATGCGTCTTTCTTAGCAGGAACAAATAAAGCCTCCACACATGATAAAAGAACCAGCATAAAAAAATGTAAGATGTAGGAAAGACTTGGTTTACCCACACTTTCAGCTCTTATCAGAACAGATTTTTGAGTTCTTTTGAAAGGTTTGAAACAGTTTAAGTCAATCAATGAATGGTGGAAATTATTTGTTTATAAACAATGTTGGTATTGTAAGTGCTGACTGGTGCTGATGTTGAGTGAACCTTTTTGTTGATGTTTCAGGGCTGGTGGATATTTGTCAGACTCATCCAGTGGTCTCAGTGACTTTGGTCGGGTGAGTTCTCCCTCGCTCTATAACTTTAGTTACCCGACCATATCCTACGACGACTAGAATAATACTTCTCGTTCCCAGGTTCGAGAGCGTTAGGTTAACAGCTGGACTGGCATTGGAAAAATATGACGAAACAGAAATGTCATTAACAAATCCAAACAATGGTAGACCATGATACCCAATTAAGCCATACTTTACAGAAACTAACCACACAAACTCCTCCTAAAATACAGCAAAATTAATAACAACATTAAAACTTATGTTTCTTAGTAGGATAATAACAGCGACCTTCACCATTTCTTAATTTTACAACAGGTAATTTCTGTCGCAATATTGAAGTCATTAATTTTTACTGCCAACTTAATCTATATTAGCTTGGCTTTTAAATTTAATGTTATTCCGCTTCCAGATGTCTGATTTTTTGAAATTATGCACTACTATTTATTTATTTATTTATCATATGATTGTTTACGAAGTATACAATAGGAAATTTACATATGACAACCTTGTATAATTACTTATCTCGAGATCTAATGTTTTAATCCAGTCAACTGCACTGATCGACGCATCATGGAATTCCGACATTGTTCCCTTGTAGGCCCGAAGAGGACAGTCAGAAACGATGTTATTGATTGTCTGTAAGGTGGCTCCACAGTCACAATTTGCAGAATCTACCCAGCCCCATTTGTATTTTAAGTAGGTGCATCTGCCTTGTCCTGTTCGAATTCGATTGATGATTCTCCACTGACACCTGGGGAAATCGAAACCTTGTAACCTTACTGAGGGGTCCTCAACTAGATTTTTATTGGTTACTGATGACTGCTCCCATTGTGTTGTCCACAGTTTATTGGTGTTGAAATAGGACTCTGTAAGGTTGATTGCTGTGCGCCATGGTGGTTTTCTTGATTTCAAGCGTTGATGTTTTGCTTGAATCATGTCTTGATGTATAGGCAGCTGAGGGTTCATCAGGATATTTTTCCAGATTTTTAGAAGAGCTTCTAATCTTCTTAGTGCTGGGGATGAGATGTTGCATAGCACTGGTAGCCATATGGTGTTCGTACTATGAATACATCTCTTGATTATCCTCTTTGCCTGTTTGAGTTGCACATCTATCTTCTTTGTATGGGCACTATTGATCCAGGATGGGCCGCAGTATTCAGCAACAGAGTATGACAGAGCTAAGGCTGTGAATCTTAGGATGAGAGCTGTGGCTCCCCATGAAGTACTTGCAAGCTTATGGAGAATATTGTTTCTCGTTTTGTCTTTGGCAGCCACGTTTGAGAGATGCTGTTTGTAAGTTCGACTTCTGTCCAGTGTTATATCAGATATTTTGGTGTGCCGCAAAAAGGCAAGAGTTGGCCTCTGAATTTAACTTCTGGTTTATAGTGTGCTTGTCTGTTGCGTAAATGAAATGTAGAAATTACTTTTTCTTAGGATTTAGATGGAGGCACCATTTCTTGATGTGGTCATCTAACTTTTACAGATCAGCTGATAAAGTAGTTTCTGCATCAGAAAAGTTGGGGTTCTGGTTCACCAAACAAATGTCATCAGCATAAGTAAATTTTCTTGTAGATGTTTCCGGTAAATCATGAGTATACAAATTGAATAGGAGGGGCGCTAAAACAGATCCATGGGGTAAACCATCGCTTAGTATAAATATTCTGCTTCTGTCATTATCAGAGTATATCTGAAAGTATCTATTGCTCTACATGTTGTTAAGTAGTTCTGTAAGTTTTCGACATGGGATAATACTCAAAAATTTCAGAAGAAGTCCTTCTCGCCAAACAGTGTCATATGCGGCTGACGGATCCAGAAAGGCAGCCACACTTACTGATTTCTTCTCAAACCCATTTTCAATATGAGAGGTGAGAGTGACAACCTGGTCATTACAACTTCTCCCTGGCCTAAATCCTGCTTGTTCTATGGGAATGTGTTTATTGATCATTTCAGAAATTCTATTGTAGATCAGGCGCCCTAGGAGTTAGTAAGTTACACTTAGAAGTGCTATTGGTCGATAATTTGCCATTTTCGTGGGGTCCTTATTTGGTTTCAATATGGCTAATATTTCTGTTTTTTCATTAACAATGGGAGGTTTCCAGTTTGTAGGATATTTGAGAAGAAGTTGGTAAGCCATCTTACTATAGCTGTTCCACAGTGGGCAAAAAGTTCAGGATTTATACCATCAAATCCAGCTGCTTTTCCCAGTTTAATTTGTTTGATTTCATCTTTGAATTCTTCTTCTTGTAATGGAATGGAGAATTGAGAAGATTGTGGGGCTGCTTTTTTCTTGTTGCGTAATTTTAATTTGATATCTCATTTGGATTGCTAATCTTTTTGTTCTTAGAAACCGATACTACATGTTTGGCATAGTGATTCAGATTGATGGCAGTTTTTGATCTTCTGATCACAGGGGTTGAGCTGTCTAATTTTCTAATGACTGACCAGGGTTTTCTGCTAGAGTGGGTGTAATCCAAGGATTCTACTGTGCGATGCCAGATATTTCTACGACTCTCATCTAGTGATTGAAGGAGGCGTGTTGCATTATCAGAGGTTGGATGTTCCTTATATTTCATTAATTATTTCCCACTCTCTGGGCTCCAACCAGGGATGTACTCTTTGCGATATCCTCTAGGAATGCATAGTCTAGCTACACCTTTAATGAGCCCAACAAAACTATTATAATTATTGTAGGTTGGTTTAATCCATCTGATATTGGAGTCTGTTTGTTTTGTAAATTCAATCCAGTTGGCTTTCTTGAAGTTCCATATTGGTGTAGGGGGTGATCGTATAACAGGTATGGACATTCATACATCTAGGATAACAGGTCTGTGTTGACTGTGAGGAAAATCCTTTACCATTGAACTACGAAGTTGACTGATTGCACTCTGGAGCTAGGTTGTAAAACATAGGTCTGGAGTGTATCCTCGACACCAACGAGCTGAATGAAAGGTCGACACATCTTTAGCATCATCAAAAATAATTCCGGATTATTAGTTTCCATCCCGCTTTCAAGTATTTCACCATTAATTGTCATTCTTGCTGTAGCCCCAGTGGTGATGTTTACTGTTGAAGTCACCAATAAGTATAGTTTGGTTTGTTGAGGTTGAAAAGGAGGATTAGGGCAAATAGTTTCAGGTGGCTTGTACACATTGACTTTCGTCAGATTTTCAAATTTTGCCGTGATGGTATAAATGTCATTATCAGAATTTACTGACAGGAGTAAGTAATTTGGCAAATCATTTTTGACAAAAATTGCGAGGCCGTACTTGGGAAGAAAATTGAAGGCTAATAATTTAAAACCTTTTATTCTCCCTCTGCGTTGTATCTGTTGTTCATCTGCTGTGTGAGTCTCTTGGAGAACAATGACATCGACTGCTTATTTCTGTGCAATTACGAAAGATATTCACATTTTCTCGACTTATTCCTTCGATATTCAGTTGACAAATGCGTAGGGTTGGTCCAATTCTACGAGCTTGTGGGTCCTGAAAAGGACCTTCTGGCTCCTTTTTGTGTATCCTTTGACCGAGAGGTCTATTCAGAATCAGTGACTATATAATATTTTAACAGCACCGTCCTGCTATTCTAATTACTTTGACAGTAACAATCGAATAGGAACGGAATGTTTCAATTCAATTTCCAACCAATTCCAATTTTCCGAATAGTTTGAAAATTTGTAAAAATAATAGGAACCGATGACAACACAATATTTGCATAGCTATGTATTGATATTCTCAATATTTTGACAGTAACACCAGAAAATTGTTTGAATGCAATGGAATATATCGTTTCAATGTTCCCTCCTTTTCTGATGTTCGATTTGTTTGTAAATTTGCAGACTTATAAAGAACCTGTGAAAAAAAAAACAATAATTCCATAGCTGCGTCCTGCTGTTCTCATTATTTTGACAATAACAATAGGAAAGTAATGAAATTTGTCATTTCAGTTTCACCCACACTCAGATTTCCAAATTGTTCGAAAGTATGCACATATATTATGATCTGTTGACAATATAATAATCTCATAGCAAATTCCTACTATTCTCATTACTTTGACAGTAATAATAAGAAAATATCGAAATCTATTTATTCAATTTCACCCACTTTCAGGTATACGAATTGTCTGAAAATATGCACACATATTAAAAACCGGTGACAATATAATAATCTCATATAAACGCCCTGCTATTCTCATTACTCTCACAGTAACAACAAGAAAGAAACGGATTCAGTCAATTCAGTTTCACCGACTTTCGGGTAAACACATTGTTTAGAATTAAGTCCACATCTTAAGAACAGGTGATAATATAATAATCTCATGGCAGCGTCCTGGTATTCTTTTTGCTTTGACAGTAACAATAGGAAAGTATGCTATGGAATCTGTTAATTCAATGTTCACCCACTTTCAGATATACGAATCAATTGAAATTATGCACACATATTAAGAACAGGTGACAATATAATAATATCATTGCTATGTCCTGATATTCTTATTACTTTGACAGTAACTGTAGAAAAGCTTTTGTATGCTATGGAATATTTTATTTCAATGTTCCCGCACTTTCTGACATCCGAATTCCTTGAAATTATGCACACGTATTTAGAACCGGTGACATTACAATAATTTCATGGCAGTGTCCTTATACTCTCATTACTTTTATAGAAACAAAAGAAAAATTGTTCAATGTAATGGAATATTGCAACCGATTTTCAACTCACTTTCAGATGTCCAAATTGTTTGAAAGTTTATACATGAATTGACAAGCGATGGGAAAACAATAATTTCATAGCTATGTCCAGATATCCTAATTGCTTTAACAGTAACAATAGAAAAATGGTTGAATGTGATGGAATTTGGAATTAAATTTTAACCAAATTTCAGATGTCGGAATTGTTTGAAATTTTGCAAATATATATTGAGAACTAATGACAAACAACAATTTCATAGATGTGTCATGACATTCTAATTACTTTGGTAGTAACTATACAGAAGTAACTGACTGTTGAAGTTTTGTAATTGAATTTTAATCCAAATTTAGATGCCCAATTTGATGGAAATATGGCTTATGTATTGAGAACCGGTGACAATACAATAATTTCAAACCTGTGTTCTGGAATACTTTTTTTTTTTTTTTTTGACAGTAACAACAGAAAAGCGGTTGAATGCGATGAAATCCTTTTCACCAAACTTTGGCATACGAATTGTTTGAAAATCTGTACACATATTAAAATCAGTCAAAATAAAGTAATTTCTAGAGATGTTCCGACTATGACTTTGGCCGACTAGCCGATTAGTCGGTTATAAAGAGGTAGACTAGTCGGCCAAGCCGATCACGGTTTCAGGGGTATTCGGCAATTTCCGTGACGCTTCGTTTACAGCTGATTCGCGCGCAAATCGCAACCGCAGCCTACGAGCGTGTCGGAACATTTATTGTTTAGCTGGCATTGTTTCTTGATTTTTGCTTGTGCACGGGTCAGAACGGTGTTTTTGTGTAAAAAATAAGAACAACAGTGTTGTTATTGTTCATTAAGGTGAAAGAGAATTAAAATTAATTTAATCATGCCAAAAATAAAGTCTCGTGTATGGATTTTTTGTTGATCAATTGGACAATGATTCGCGTAAAGTGAAGTGTAATCAGTGCGAAATGATAATTTCTTGTGTTGGGCAGGGAAAAAACAGCAAATACTACGAGAATGAACAACCATATCAAATACCGACATCCAACCCTGACACCTCAGTTAGGTTCTGTGATCAAATGTTCCACCACAGCCGATTTATCCCAGTCGCATATCCCAGTAGATGAACTATCTAGAACAGTGCCTACTCCGTCAAATTCAGTGTCGTCAGTTTATGTCAGAAAAGCCAGCAAAATATTGAAGATAGTTTTGCTGTACAATGGTCACGTGAAGACTCAAGATAGATATACATCAATATTGCGATTGGTGAGATGATTGCACTTGACAACCAGCCGTTGTCAGTTGTTGAAAATACTGCCTTTAGAAACTTGATGAGAAAAATTAAACCAAACTATAGTATACCGGGCAGAAAGTATTTCACAGAAAACATCATTCCTCATCTTAACGAAGAGACTAAATCTGAAATACGAAGAGGAGTGCTGAGTGCAGCTGCAATTTCAGTCATTACCGACATGTGGACAAACACAACTAACAAGGAAAGTTGTTTGAGTTTTACAGCTCACCGGCTTGACGATAGTTTCAAATATCACCACGCAGTATTGCAAATGAAACATTTCCCCGAAACAAATACTGCCAATAATATAAAAAATTTTTTAGAAGAAATTCCAAATTTGTGGAATGTAGATACAACCAAAATTCACGCAGTTGTGCGAAACAACAGCAGAAATGTGACGAAAGGAATCGACAATTCAGTTTTTAAGGGAGTACCTTGTTTCATACATACTCTACAACTAGCAATCAATACTGCTTTGAACCATGATACCATGACACATATACTTGTCAAATCAAGACGAATTGTCACCACTCTAATCAGGCTCAAACAAAACTTCGTGATCTGCAGCAATAACTGAATTTACCAGACCACCAGCTTGTCCAAGAGGTATGTACCAGATGGAATTCCACGTACTATATGATATCTAGCCTTACAAAACAAAAACGGGCTGTTTCTTTATACGTGGCTGAAACATCGGTAAATTCCGAAAATTTTTCTAATGAAGAGTGGAAAATACTCGGAGAAAGCATTGAATTGCTGAAGCCATTTGAAGAGATTACTAAGATTATAAGTTCAAGTTTCTCTTCGGTGTCTGAAGTAATACCTCATCTGAAAACCTTACAGAAATATCTAGAAATTTACAATGATGAAAACAAAGAAATCATGGAAATAAAAGTCCTGCTGGAAATTGATTTGAAGAGTAGGTTCGACTTTTAGCATAACAATGTCTTCACCCTGGCTACATTGTTGAATCCAAGATATAAGCAACAGTTTTTCGAGACAAAGGACCTTCTCGTTTTTTTATTTATTTACCCGTCGTCGAATTTTCTATGATGATACTCCCTTTTAATGTTTCAATTTTTATTCTTCCTTCTTCGTATCGTGGCTAGGATACACGATCGTCTTTAACTCATGAGGGAGTAAATCTTCAGCTCACTGCTTATTCGACTCTTTTTCATACTTCAAATAAATAAAAAACTGATATGGCTTAATTCCTTTTTTATTATCATGTCATTATATCCTTAATTATCCGAATGTTAACAAGTTCTTTCAGTAGCAACTTAATGTTCAAAGCGAACACGACAACGGTTTTTATTAAGCTTGTCCTATCATAATCTATCTTCTCATTTTTTTTTTTATAAACGTTACCCTAGCTACCAATTTCACGGAGTAATTATTTTATTTAGGTAGCCTGTTATACTACAGCCCCTGTGACGATACCATCGAACTAACACAGATCGAGAGTAGTATCCGTGAGTGGGGATATCTTTGACGGAGTCAAAGACAATATGGCGACAGTCGACAGTACGTTGCTATACCGTGTGGACCTAATGGCGGGAGTTGCCGACTGTTGAGGACCATATCGCGGGAACGATAACCTAAAAGTGTTTGTAACGGTGCAACTAAAGTGTACTGTAATTTCAAGTGTTATCCGGAGTGGACACGGACGAGGTCAGTACTTCGAACTTTCTAATTACTGTGATAGTGGCACCGCATAATATTTTCGCCTACTCGGTTCGAATCCTGCAAACTTTGGTGATAGAAGTTCGATTACACGGGTCACTAACTGGTGGATACTTCGGCGGTGTATTTTCGTGTTTCTCCAGATAATAAAGTTGTGTGTTGAATGCAAACTTTTGTGATTTGTGTGGTAGTAATTCCTACCCATGTTAGTATCATAGTTGCTATCACAAGCTGCTTCAAGTGACTAGTTTTGTGAATAACTTTAAGTATTAGTATTAATTGTGGAATCCCCACTGGCGACCGGACGAAATTGAACCTGTAGTAATAGGAACATTTCATCACGAACTTAAACACGCCGCATTGAATCGTTCCACCATAACTCAGAATTATCGCTAATACGCGAGGTGCCTTGCATTGCTTTGCCGCGACAGGTCAGTATAAGTGGAAACTGAGGTAGTAAATGACACTGGTCAACACCGAAGTGGATTTTATGCTTTAAAAAACAGAGTAGGAAAATCGACAATTGACGACAATGGGAATAGCAGACCGCGCCATATCCAGTAAGCATAGAGAATATATACGGCAAGACGGTGCAAGCAGAGACCGTGTTCAACAGTCTGCGGGCTAGCAACATTGCAGAAGCTTCGTGTTGTACAGAGTGAGCAGAAAAGCAGCTTCAATGACGATCTACGAGAACATCTTAGGGGTTGGAGCCTTGCGAGGGCCGGTAGCAGTCCGAGAAAACACGGCGATTTCTTCTCATCGCGAGGGAAGTGCAAATTTAAATTTTTAATGTAAGAGGCACAAACTGACAATAGTAGTTTTTCGTTTTCAAACGGAATTTTGTTAATTTCATGTGAACTTGTCGGAGTAAATTTCTTTCTACCTTTATCGAATTTTTTTAAATAGCCAAATGAGTGAGAAAATCTCCGAGCAATTTATTTAGAGTAGCAACTTGTCAGTTTGAATCAGTAGTTAGTTTTCGTTTTAACGGATATTTTTTTCTAATTTTTCTGTGGACTCACTGGAGTAATTTTTTTCTTTTTGACTTCTCTTAAATTTTAAGGAATCACATGAGTGGAAATTTTAATTTTTGATGAGACGGGAA
Source organism: Vandiemenella viatica (assembly GCA_031002005.1). Classification (NCBI taxonomy): domain Eukaryota; kingdom Metazoa; phylum Arthropoda; class Insecta; order Orthoptera; family Morabidae; genus Vandiemenella; species Vandiemenella viatica. The sequence goes on from JARYHS010015520.1 coordinate 22,414, forward strand.
TCAACTAATTATTCTTGTAATGCTTTGGTTATAAAGTGTCAGCTAGTCCCCGAGTGTTTATAATTTTTTTGGAGCAAAGTAATTTCTGGAACTTTGATACTAAGGCGTGTACCTTGTCTAAGAGGGAAGTATTGGTGACAGAAGTATTTTGTGGTCCTAGTTTATTTCAAGAGTAACTTGGTAAATTTTAGTTAAGGTTGGTTTGTGCCTTGGCGTCTGAGAGTGATGTGGGTGATGGGGGGCTGGTGGTGCCAAACCGCGAGCCTTTGGATGATACTTGTGATGGGCACACCGATCAGTTGACATCCGCTTCTGTGGTACCAGAGCTGTCACTAGCCACTGTGTTTGGATAATTAAAGTCCTTGGGAGCCAAGATGGATTCAAATATTAATTCTTTGCAATCAAATATGGATAGCTTGCAGTCTGATTTTCAAGGGGAGTTGCATGCTATTAATAATTCTTTGCAATCAAATATGGATAGCTTGCGGTCTGATTTTCAAGGGGAGTTGCATGCTATTAATAATTCTTTGCAATCAAATATGGATAGCTTGCGGGCTGATTTTCATAACCAATTGCTGCTAAAGTTTGAGGTGCTTAAGGAGGATAACCGTAACTTGAAAAATGATTTACGCTCTCTTGATGATTCACTGGGCATACTAAGGGAGTCAGTAGTGGGCCATTCTCAACAAATATCCGAACTTAAGGTTGGATTGGAGAAAAACAAGTCGAAATGTGAGAAACGGGTTTCGATTCTAACTGATGGTCTGGACAAGCTAGAACAGAATCTAGGGAAGGAGACGGTGGGTCTGCGTCGTGATGTCGGGGTGCTCGATAAAAGAGTGGGCATGGTTGAGCAGATTGGGACTGGCAACGCGCAGTGGCTGGATGAGGTGGAAACTCACTTTGTCCTCCTGAATAAGAAGATGAAGTTAGGAGAAGAGAAGGTAAGTGAATTGGCTTCTGATGTCAAGTTGGTTTCCCAAGATTTCGAGAGATGTTCTGCGTTGATAGAGGAGGTAACGAAGGTGAAGGTTCCCGAAGTGGTGAGGGAGGAGGTGAATAAAGTGAGAAGATGGCTTAATTCTGCATCACCCGTGGTTGGGGGTGAAGAGAAAGTCGACTGGGGGAAGTTTGATGACTATGGTAGCATTCACCCGGTGGAATTCATATCAAATTTTGAGAGTTTTGGTCCTTTTTGCTTGGCGAGTGAGAGGCAGAAAATAGAAATGGTCCGTAAACATTTGACTGGGGGAGCTAGACTATGGGCTAATTGGTTTGCAGAAAATTGCAGTACGTTTGGACAATTCAAAAAGTCATTTCTTCAGAATTATTGGTCGGTGGATAGACAGGTACGCCGCGAATTGATGTCGGGGGAGCCTTATAGGGCTGATAAGGGGACGCAAAAGGATTTTTTCATGCAATGTGTGGATTCCTGCAAATATCTGGAGGGGGCTTATAGCGAGGGGTAGTTGGTACATACAGTTGCTTCTCGACTGCCACAGCACACACAGCTAATTTCCGCTAGTCACAAGATTTGCTCGGTTGCCGAAGCAATTGATATGTTGACGAGAATCGATATCCATGAGAAGGGTACCCGGGGTGGTTATAATCGGGACCAACGGGGACAATCACAGTTTCACGGGGGCAAGGGCCGCCAGAATGAAAATTGGATTGAAAATTGGGGCCAGAGACCCAGGTTTGGGGGAAATTTGAATGGTAGGCAACAGTCGAACAATCAAGCTTGCCAGCAAGGAACACCTTCCCAAACTCCAGGGGAGGAAAGGCCGTTAAACTAATGTCTGCCACTGTTTTGGTCTCAGCAGGAGCAGAGGGCTTGCAGAGGCCAATTTCCGAGATAACTGGTGATGATGATGAGAAGGGGGTTGATTGGAAGAAGCTTGAAGACGTGGCCTACAGGAAAGTAGATAGTTATTTAAAGGAGGGAGGTTCGGACTTTCCAGACGATATCATCGTGACATTCGAGGTGGAGTGTACCCTAGGGAGTAGTGGGGAGGTAACAGTTGGAGAAGTTTCGATGTTTGTTGGAGGAGGAGACGATGTTGGAGAGGGAGAGCCAATGGAAGTAGAAATGGTCAGTTTTGGGAGCCAAATGACAATAGAGGATCATGGGGGGATAGATTCGAATTCTGAGGCTAGTCTTAATGCTATTTTCCATGATGATACCAGGGAGGTTTTGCTGGAAGAAGGGATAAAGTTAAAGAAGAGGGAGTTTCACTCACCTAGGGTAGCAGTTAGGTTTGGTGAGCACCAAGTAGAGGCCTTGTTGGACTCGGGAGCTGAGAGAAGTTGTATCTCGGAGGCACTGTACCATACTTTGGTGACAGAACCGAAGGTTGGGGTCTGGTCTGTAAGTGGAATGATAATTACTGCTGCTACGGGGTATAAAGTCACCCGGGTGAAGACCGTTATTCAAATCGACGGTAAGATTGGGGGGAAAGTCGTGGAGGTCACACCATATGTGGTACCTAACCTTAACGTGGAATTCATACTAGGGGCGGATTGGCTGAAACTTGTGTGTGCAGTAATAGATTTTGTAGAAGATACGTTTGAATTCACGAGAGATGAGGGAAGGGTCAAGGTTGACTTAAGGAAAACAAAAGGTAATGCGCTAGGTGAGCATGGCAAGATTAAGGTAATAACTTGGGGGGATGCTAGGACCGTCCGCCATCGGAAGGAGACAGATGATAAAAAGGGTGGGCGAATGTCGTATGCAGAGGGAGATCTAGTGCTTCTGCAGACGCACTTCAAGTCATCGAGTGAGAGGAGCGAAATTAAGAAATTTCAGTTCTTGTATGAGGGACCGTACCGGATTGCGGGTAGTCCCCGAGAAAATGCTTTTGTTTTGGAATACCCTAGTGACGGGAGATTGAGGGGCACTTTCAGTGTCGTGTCACTCAAACCCTAACGGTGTGCGGAGACACAAGGAGGTGGGGGGAGTCAAACAATAGACTAAAAGGGCTCGCCTCTTGGTACCACCATGCTTCCAGCATTTGCACATTTTCGGGTTAGTGTTGTCTATGTGGCATGATAGATTTTTTGGTTAATTTAGCTTGCTTCTTTCTCAAAATGAAGAAGGTTTCACAAAAGGGGAAGGTGAGCATGGAGCGGATTTTCCTACTGATTTGACTGGCTTCGAGTAGGAGAGCGATTTCAGTACTGTCAGTTTGTGAATCATAGGAGTGTGTTCCCGAGGCGGGAAATTGTAATCAATGTATCCTGTGTGATTTGTGAGAAGGAAAGTGACTGCACGGTGTTTCCTGAGGAAACTGGATTACTTCCTAATAATTTCCAAATTTGTCTTCATTTGTGTTTATTGTCATATCCTAGTTGTATATACTCAAAGAGACTGGTGTGTTTTGGTGAGGTTTAACCTTGTGTTTGATGTTTTCTTCAATGTTATATTTGGTCTGACGGTTTTGTTCTAATGATGTACCCATTTTTGTAAATTAATTAGCCGAGTACCACCAGATTTTTTTTTTAGGGTTTGGAAAATTCTCAAATGTCAGTAAGGCTGAGTCTGGCGAAAGGATACGCCTTTGTCAACCGTACCTTGCGCCATAAAAGTCAACGAGGGGGGTGTTACGATACCATCGAACTAACACAGATCGAGAGTAGTATCTGTGAGTGGGGATATCTTTGACGGAGTCAAAGACAATATGGCGACAGTCGACAGTACATTGCTATACCGTGTGGACCTAATGGCGGGAGTTGCCGACTGTTGAGGACAATACCGCGGGAACGATAACCTAAAAGTGTTTGTAACGGTGCAAATAAAGCGTACTGTAATTTCAAGTGTTATGCGGAGTGGACACGGACGAGGACAGTACTTCGAACTTTCCAATTACTGTGATAGTGGCACCGCATAATATTTTCGCCTACTCGGTTCGAATCCTGCAAACTTTGGTGATAGAAGTTCGATTACACGGGTCACTAACTGGTGGATACTTCGGTGGTGTATTTTCGTGTTTCTCCAGATAATAAAGTTGTGTGTTGAATGCAAACTTTTGTGATTTGTGTGGTAGTAATTCCTACCAATGTTAGTAGCATAGTTGCTATCACAAGCTATTTCAAGTGACTAGTTTTGTGAATAACTTTAAGTATTAGTATTGGTTGTGGAATCCCCACTGGCGACCGGACGAAATTGATCCTGTAGTAATAGAAACATTTCATCACGAACTTAAGCACGCCGCATTGAATCGTTCCACCAGAACTCAGAATTATCGCTTAATACGCGAGGTGCCTTGCACCACCCTCAAGTTTATCATATATATTTGTAAAAAAAATATTATGGTAAACTTTTACAATAATTTATTTTTCAATAATAACTCCATTTCTCTGTCCTGTCACGGGAGTGCAGTCCATTCTTGTTTCACTGATACCACTGTATGCCAACGAAACGTCTCTAACGATAACATTTGGGTATCATGTCTCTTATCAGCTATATCAAAACCAAACATGAAAACAAAATATGGTGTAACAAATATTTGTATTAACATAACAATTCATCAGTGTTTACCCTCCAGACACATCGGAGTACATAGCTAACAGGTATTTACAAATATTAAATTTATCGTCATTGTAACTACTTTCTAGACCTTTACATATTTTTCTTTCAATATATATATATATATATATTACATATAATAAATAAAAGGCTGATTCTTCAGATGTAAAATCCATATAACCAGCTAAACGTGAGTTCCTGAATGAATGATTCATTTACAGAAAAAAAGTATTTAATAGTATCATAAGCTTGAGGCAATATTTCACAAAACAAGTGACTCATTTACGCCACTTCTGTGATCTTTGCTCCAAAATACTTTCATAGTGGTTCCACATAATAAAAGTCAACTTAAAACATGTCTTTTAGTGTCTATATTTTATTAAAAATAAACTACATCTATCAACTTAACTGTGTGTTATATGCTTAAAATGATTGAAGGCAATGACGTTATATCTTCCTCTAATTTTTTCCTCATTCAGATAGGCTACTGTGTACGAATTCCCATGGTCTCTACCGATTACTTTATGTAAAACTAATATATCTTTATCTCGTTGTTCCCTTTCTAAACATGTGTTCAAAACTTGTTACCGAAGTAGAGTTGTGAAATGGCGTTAATAACGTCATCTTCCGTCGTTTCTACCCATTTTCTTCTTTTCTCTCTTCCTTCGTCCTACTCACATTCTCGGCTTCTTCCCCCAAATTCAACTTCTTCTTCTTCCGCTGTTTCCAACTTTCTTCATTCTCTCTTCCTTTCTTCTTAATCAAATTATTTGCTTCTTCATGTAGATGCAACTTCCGCTTCTTCCATCTTACCCTGTTTCTGCAAATATTTCTTTTCTACTTTTCTGTCATAAACTTCTGCTGCACTGAGTTAACGAGACTGCAAGAATGCCTAGCCATTTCTTGATCAGATAAATCTACTTCCTTCTTCAATCCTGCTGTTTTCTCTGCTTCCACAGCCTCTTCTCGCATTATTTCTTCTATTTCAGGATTCATGCCATGAAAGGACAATCGCCCAACAATAAGGTCTTCACATATAACGTAACTTGATTCAAGTATATACTTATTTTGTCCGTGTTTCATATCTGCTGTAATAATACTAGGAAATACAGCTTGGCTGTCATCTTCTTCTTGGAGAGGATTAGTAAAGAAATCATTTTTCTTTGCTTTGCTAGCAAAAAAGTACAAATACAAGTCTCGCCCTTCTTGAAATTGTCTCCCTTTACAAGGATCTATTTTTTCATAGTACTGCCTTTCCTGAGACCAGAAATGATTCAAAAAATTATTTTTTAATTCTTCATAGGTTTTGCACTTCTGAATTTGTCGCTCTCCCCATACCTGAGCTCTGCCTCTCAGATGCTGATAAAAATAATAATTTTTTCTGTACGATTCTGATTTTAAAATGTCCTATAGGCTTCAAAGCTCTTTATGAATGTAACAGGGTGTATGTTGCCATGATCCCAGAATTTAATTATTTCTACTTTATTATTAGCGGTAATTGTTATTTGACTCAAATTACCACAAGAGTTTAAAATTTGTGCCTCTTTACATTTTTCATGTACTTCTCCTAATTGCAAGTCATGTAATTCTAATGTTACTTCCCCTCTAATTGTATCTATTTGAGTGGTAACACTGTGAAATTGTGAAGTAAACTGATCCTTTAAGTCCTAATGTGATTTCTTACTCTCTGACAACTCGAATTTTAATTGTGATTGTGATTGTCTAACTTGTTCCAATATCTCATTTTTTTTGTTCAGTCAACTCAGATTTTAATTGTAACTGTGATTGTTTAACTTGTTCCAATATCTCATTTTTTTGTTCAGTCAACTGTGAAAAGATGCCTAATACTAATTGTTTCAATTCAGAGATCTCTGAAGACAGTTGATTGTTTACGTCCTATTCCGGTCCCTTATCGGTGCTCGGTACTAGTGTGTCAACATGAGCAACTGGCGATGATGCGCTCTCGGGAAACCCATAAAAATCTTCCGAAACGTCATCACTGTTTAGCACTATATTCTGAGAAAGGCTCGATGGCTGCCCCTCCCCAGGATCTTCAGGCTCCTGCATATTTAAAGAGTTGCAGAAAGTAACACAATCCCCTAATACGACCGTTACCTACAAGTGGGCTATTAACTTTGAATCCAAAACTAACACTGAATGAAAAGCAACGACTTTTTAGTTCATATAAGCTTATTCATTATATGTCATTTTGTCTAAACTTCATTAAGAAAATTCGCATGGAACCTGGGCAGTTATATTTAATCTATCGGAAGTATTATTAGTTTATTATATGAATGATATATCAGGTAAGGAAAGTAATGGAATAGTTCAAAATTATGATCTATAAATTTGTAGTAACCTGGAGAGATAACCTCCCAGGTTCCTCCCGAGAGCAAGCCAATAGGCAAGGATTGCGTGGTCGGATTATTTCCCGAGCGCACACAACCAGTCCCCGTTTACAAGAAGCAGATCAATTGAATCAACACCTACAGTACATTATACACAGCTTTATTACAATGGAATAGATATACACGTATCTGTCAGATATAGGTACAATAAAGTGAATTGTGACTGAAGTAAGACACATAGGGCGACTTGCTGTCGTGTACTATTTAAAGTCACTAGAGCTGAATGCTAAAGCGAGCGGGCATGAACGTGAGAGTGTTATTTTATAACTTCCAGTGACTTCCCAGGCATCTGACCATCCCACAACCAATCAGCATAGTGTTCCCACCTGTCTATGCTCAGCGGCAGTGAAGATGTCGACGGCAGCGGTTCCTCTGTTCTGCCGGCTACACCGAGGCTGTCCCTGCGACACCTCTCGCAGCGGCGGCGGCTATAGACGGCGGCGGCGGATGGATCCAATTTCGACCTCTGTCCTCGGTTTTTACCCCTACTTCCACCTTCTCGATTAATGTGGAGGGGATTATGTGGGCCTATCGAATCACTCTGTAATGCCGTCATCTTACTTCGATACGGTCATGCTAGTGGGGCGAGTCTGCTGTTTCAGCGTTCTACTTAGAGTGCGATGCCTGGCAACTCGGCGGTTTCGTATGCCCGCTGCTCCGCAATCAGCTGTTGGGTAATTGTTATGAAAACTGTTACAGTGGTCTGTGGCCACTACAAATTGTCATACAATCAAATTTTCCTATTGTATGATAATTTGAACCACTTCAGTTCAGTATAAAAAAATTACTTATCTTTATAACCTATAATGGCATGCGTCGTTTGTTGACGTAGCAAAGCAATTCCGTCGCTGGAGCAGGCAAAGGGACAACTCGATTGGTAAACAGCTGTCCGTAGTCTGCGATGTTTACGTCGAGCAGTTAGGATGGCGCTTCGGTAGATTTGTTGTTAAGTTCAAGTAGAATACTCTCTTGGTTAGTCGCTGGGTGTCTTGATAACTTGTATATTTATTAGTAACTGCATGTGTTCTCGGTAGCCATCTCGTATTTTTTTTTTATTTACCCGTCGTCGTATTTTTTATGATGATACTCCCTTTTAATGTTTTAATTTTGTATTCTTCCATCTTTGTATCGTAGCTAGGATGCACGAACGTCTTTAACTCGTGAGTAAGTAAATATTCAGCTCACTGCTTATTCGACTCTTTTTTCATATTTCAAATAAATAATAAACTTATATGACTTAATTCCTTTTTATTATCATGTCATAATATCCTTAATTATCCAAATGTTTACAAGTTTTTTTCAGCAGCAAATTAAAGTTCAAACAAGCTATTCCGATCCTTATCTATCTTCTCCTTTTTTTTTATTATATATATAAACGAAACTCTAGCTACCAATTTCACAGAGTAATTATTTTCTTTAGGTCGCCTGTTATACTACAACCTCATCACCATTAGGTCTCAATTTTAACTAGAATCTCTGAAAAATAGTATGAGTGATGAAGAGAGTTACAATGGGAAAGATGATCTACACAGCACTTCCATCGATGAAGACAATATAGAAACAGCAACACAGCGGAATTTTTGGCATTGCTACCAAAAATTTGTATCAAGAAAAATAGAAAATATTCAAGATGTCAAGGGCAGCTCATGAACTGCAGTCCTACTGTGCGTTACCGGTGATAAAGCGCAATGAAGACCCATTTCAGTGGTAGAGTCGCAACAGTTCTAGGTATCCTGAAATGTCGCGCATCGCTAAAATTTACAGTGAGCAAATGTTCTCTGAGGCCGGAAACTTATACAAAAAAAAGAAGGAAATCGATTGCTGCCAGATAGGGCAGAAGCTTTAGTCTTTTTACTTCACAATATACCTTTAATTACAAAATATAAGTAAGTAATAAAAAAATGTAAGGAGATGACATTTTTGTTTTGACTCAAAGTTGTTTTGATTAGATTATGTACGGTAATAAATCATATAAGTACCTTAGACTGATTGTTTTTGTTTTATGATGTAGTTAATATTTTTTTTATAATAACATCATGTATATGCAATCTCGTATCAATTTTACTTAGTCTATTAATATAAAAAAATACCGCTCTTTCGTTTCAATAAGAAGAAATAATTACAAATATATATTGAAGATAAAAACATATTATGTTGTTTTGTTTGTTAATTAAGATACTAATTTTTTGGAGAAATATCCTAGTATATATATATATATATATATATATATATATATATATATATATATTTTAAAAGTAAGTAATTTTAGCGAGTGATTACCAAAGGAAAGACTGCTTTACATTTAAAAATGTGTAAGACTGATTCTAAAATAAAAACATTAAATAACAATCAAGGTTTTTATTTTATATAACGCCTCCTAAATACATTTTATACGTACTAAAGCCGGTTAGTCGGCGCTCTTTGCCGAATAATCGCCAACTAGTCACCGACTATGAAAGTGGCCGGATAGTCAGCTTAACCTACTACTCGGAACATCTCTAGTAATTTCCTATCTAATTCTGAAAATTCCCATCGTGAACTAAAAAGGCAAAAATAAAATTTGATTATTTTCTTTATTTATCGTATGATTATTTACGTGGTCCACAATAGGAAATGTACACATCAGAAGCTTGTACAATTTCATATCTCGAGATCTAATGTTTTAATCCAGTCAACTGCACTGATCGACGCATCATGGATTCCTACATTGTTCCCTTGTAGGCCCGAAGAGGACAGTAAGAAACGATGTTATTAATTGTCTGTAAGGTGGCTCCACAGTCACAGTTTGCAGAATCTACCCAGCCCCATTTGTATAATAAGTAGGTGCATCTGCCTTATCCTGTTCGAAATCGATTGATGATTCTCCACTGACGCCTAGGGAAATCGAAACCTTGTAACCTTACTGAGGGGTGCTCAACTAGATTTTTATTGGCTACTGATGACTGCTCCCTTTGTGTTGTCCACAGTTTATTGGTGTTGAAAGAGAACTCTGTACGGTTGATTGCTGTGCGCCATGGTGGTTTTCTTGATTTCAAGCGTTGATGTTTTGCTTGAATCATGTCTTGATGTATAGGCAGCTGAGGGTTCATCAGGATATTTTTCCAGATTTTTAGAAGAGCTTCTAATCTTCTTAGTGCTGGGGGTGAGATGTTGCATAGCACTGGTAGCCATATGGTGTTCGTACTATGAATACATCTCTTGATTATCCTCTTTGCCTGTTTGAGTTGCACTTCTATCTTCTTTGTATGGGCACTTTTGATCCAGGATGGGCCGCAGTATTCAGCAACAGAGTATGACAGAGCTAAGGCTTTGAAACTTAGGATGAGAGCTGTGGCTCCCCATGAAGTACTTGCAAGCTTATGGAGAATATTGTTTCTCGTTTGACTTTGGCAGCCACGTTTGAGAGATGCTGTTTGTAAGTTCGACTTCTGTCCAGTGTTATATCAGATATTTTGGTGTGCCGCAAAAAGGCAAGAGTTGGCCTCTGAATTTAACTTCTGGTTTATAGTGTGCTTGTCTGTTGCGTAAATGAAATGTAGAAATTACTTTTTCTTAGGATTTAGATGGAGGCACCATTTCTTGAAGTAGTCATCTAACTTATCCAGATCAGCTGATAAAGGTGTTTCTGCATCAGAAAAGTTGGGGTTCTGGTTCACCATACAAATGTCATCAGCATAAGTAAATTTTCTTGTAGACGTTTCCGGTAAATCATGAGTATACAAATTGAATAGGAGGGGCGCTAAAACAGATCCTTGGGGTAAACCATCATTTAGTATAAATATTCTGCTTCTGTAATTATCAGAGTATATCTGAAAGTATCTATTTCTCTACATGTTGTTAAGCAGTTCCGTAAGTTTTCGACATGGGATAGTACTCAAAAATTTCAGAAGAAGTCCTTCTCGCCAAACAGTGTCATATGTAGCTGACAGATCCAGAAAGGCAGCCACACTTACTGATTTCTTCTCAAACCCATTTTCAAAATGAGAGGTGAGAGTGAAAACCTGGTCATTACAACTTCTCCCTGGCCTAAATCCTGCTTGTTCTATGGGAATGTGTTTATTGATCACTTCTGAAATTCTATTGTAGATCAGGCGCTCTAGGAGTTAGTAAGTTACACTTAGAGGTGCTACTGGTCGATAATTTGCCACTTTTGTGGGGTCCTTATTTGGTTTCAATATGGCTAGTATTTTTGTTTTCTTCATTAACAGTGGGAGGTTTCCAGTTTGTAGGATATTTGAGAAGAAGTTGGTAAGCCATCTTACTGTAGCTGTTCCACAGGGGGCCAAAAGTTCAGGGTATATACCATAAAATCCAGCTGCTTTTCCCAGTTTCATTTGTTTTATTGCATCTTTGGTTTCTTCTTCATGTAATGGAATGGAGAATTGAGAAGATTGTGGGGATGTTTTTTCTTGTTGCGTAATTTTAATTTGATATCTCATTTGGTTTGCTTATCTTTTCTGTTCTTAGAAACCGATACTAGATGTTTGGCATAATCATTCATATTGATGACAGTTTTTGATCTTCTGATCACAGGGGTTGAGCTGTCTAATTTTCTAATGACTGACCAGGGTTTTCTGCTAGAGTGGGTGTAATCCAAGGATTCTACTGTGCGATGCCAGATATTTCTACGACCCTCATCTAGTGATTGAAGGGGGCGTGTTGCATTATCAGATGTTAGATGTTCCTTATATATCATTAATAAATTCTCACTCTGTGGGCTTCAACCAGGGATGTACTCTTTGCAAAATCCTCTAGGAATGCATCGTCTACCTACACCTTTAATGACCCCAACAAATCTGTTATAATTATTGTAGGTTGGTTTAATCCATCTGATATTGGAGTCTGTTTGTTTTGTAAATTCAATCCAGACATTCATACATCTAGGATAACAGGTTTGTGTTGACTGTGAGGAAAATGCTTGACCATTGAACGACGAACTTGACTGATTGCACTCTGGAGTGTATCCTCGACACTATCTAGCTGAATGAAAGGTTGGCAGATCTTTAGCATCATAAATAATTAATTCCAGATTATCAGTTTCCATCCAGCTTTCAAGTATTTCACCATTAATGTCATTCTTGCTGTAGCCCCAGAGGTGATGTTTACTGTTGAAGTCACCAATAAGTATAGTTTGGTTTTGTTGAGGTAGAAAAGGAGGATTAGGGCAAATAGTTTCAGGCGGCTTGTACTCATTGACTTTCGACAGATTTTCAACTTTTGCCGTGATGGTATAAATTTCACTATCAGAATTTACTGACAGGAGTTAGTAATTTGGCAAATCATTTTTGACAAAAATTGCGAGGCCATACGTGGGAAGATAATTGAAGGCTATTAATTTAAAACCTGGTATTCTCCCTCTGCGTTGAATCTGTTGTTCGTCTACTATGTGAGTCTCTTGGAGAACAATGACATCGACTGCATATTTCTGTGCAAGTCTCGAAAGATATTCACATTTTGCTCGACTTATTCCTACAATATTCAGGTGACAAATGCGTAGGGATGTTCTAATTCTACGAGCTTGTGGGTCCTGAAAAGGACCTTCTGGCTCCTTTTTATGTATCCTTTGACCAAGGGCTCTATTCAGACAGTTCGGTTTGATTTTATCCCTGTTGCTTTCTTAGCACCACCCAGGGGTCACGTGTGGGTTAAAGCTACGGACGTGACGCTACTTAATATTTCATTAAAGTGCAATGCAGCGCATGCTCCACTGGCAATATCCCTACCACCTATCTTCCCACTTCCCTGCACCCTCCTATATTTGCGCTCTGCAAATTTTAACTGTAAACTCTTTCAACCTTTTTGGCAAATTATGCATCATTTCTCTTGGTAACTTATTCCAATCCCTGACACCCTTATCTAAAAAAGAGAATCTTCCCACACCCTTGTGTCTGAAATCGAATGCCAGCTTGTTGTCATGGTCATCTTTTCCCTTCTATTCATTACTTATAAATCTTATACCAATATCATTCCATACCTTATCACCAAAACAGGACCTGCACCCTCGAATGACCCTCTTCACCCTTCTCCTGTCTTGCAATGAATCTAATTCCAGCTCATTTACCATATCTGCAACTGATTACATTCTTTGGTAATTTCCAGAACAAATCTAGCAACATTTTTTTTTGACCTCTCAAACTCCTGCATTTGATACTCAATATGTGGATTCCATATTACACTATACTATGCAATCAATGGTCTGACCAAATTTTGTAACCCCATTCCTTTACGTCTCTCCTACATTCCCTCATCACTCTCTCCAACAAGTGCAGAAGTTAGAAGCCTATTCCTACTACCTGTCCAATGTTAAGCTTGTTAGAAAATGTAATGCCACGATTTTTGCATTTCAAGTCATTCCCACAGTATAATCAAAGTCAACCTTTAATTTTTTTTTTGTGTATCAAATAAGCTGACTATTCTTCCCGTGTTTACCAACCCATCTAGGCATCCTGTCCTGATTACCCCAAAGCTGTTTACAGTCCACTACAATTTTGATCCTTTTATATAGCATTATTTCATCTGCAAAGAATCTTATTTGGGATTGTAAACAATCAATACAATTATTCATTAGATTAATGAATAGCGATGGTCCCAATACACTACCCTGTGGCACTACAATTCCTACTTACACTTCTATTGATACAGAATTTCCAACCCTAACTTTTTGTTTTCTATCTTTTAAAAATTCTTCTACACAGCAAATAACTTTCTTGTCCACTCCAATATTTTTAACTTATATACTGCCATTTTATGTCTCACTCTATCAAAAGCCTTTTAAAAATCTAGTGCCACCGTAACAAGTTTGCCTCCGTTGTCTTTTTCATCTGAAATATCTTGCATATATCACACTTACTGAGATTAGTACAAATTTTATTGCCTAAAATCATGTTGCCTACTTGAAAACCACTTACGCACCTCATATATATTTCTGATGTTGTTGCATATCAATCTCTCCAGTAATTTACCTTCCACTGATGTCAAGCTAATTTGAGATAAATTTTCGACTGTATTTCTCACCCCTCCTTTATGTACCAGCACTACTATCGCACTTTTCCAGTCCTTTGGTAAGTAGCAAGTATCCAAACTCAAGACCCTAGATGGTCTTGGTTATTCCAGAAATTGCAACTGTTGTGAGTAGTAAGGATATGGGTGTTTCATATTAAATAGGTCACGCGCCCCTCCTCCCCCTGCTCCGCTACCCTGCCCCGCTGTGGCCACTGCCCTATAATTAGGCGCCCGGCCAACTGTGCGGCCTCTGGCCTCCGATTAGAGTTGATTATACGCCGCCGCCCTGTTATTTACCCATCCCACTTCCTGCGGACAATTTCCGTCCACCATCCCTGTTATTACTTACCACAAAACATGTCTGCCATTATGTACCTGTAGCCAAAACTCAAGAAAATTTCCGTCATTATCTCGATTGTAGACTGTACGTCGCCGGAGCTCCTTATAGGTCACCCGACCCGCCCCCTGCAGCCACAGCCGAGTGCAGGCCTCTAACATCAGCATAAAAGAAGCATCGCAACAGGAACTAAGCCTGCGGCTGCTGCCCAGACAATTTCCGTCAGTTACATGACCATTTTTCTGTACAGTGGTATTAAAACAGTAATTGTTCACAAATTCAGCATAACTATTGAAATAATTATCATATTTTCGTATAGTGTGGTGAACGGTTCAAAACCCCGTCGGTTTTAATAAAACGGGTAGGAATTCTGCAAGATGAAGAAGGGAGAGGGTGAAACTTGGTGCAGGCCTACTCTTCCGAAAGATACCGAACAGGCTTAACGTCCCCATCCACAAGGTTCGGGTAAAAGCCACGGGGCGGGGGTGGGGAGTTAAGAGGAATCCAAAATGGAGTTACATGGTTTATGGACGCACCCTTAGCATAACAAATTTTCAGCTTCTCCTCTACTTGCCACGCATTCGGGAGGACGTGAGTTCGTATTCCCCGTCCTACCATCGAATCATTATTATTATTATTAAATACAATGAGAGACGAAGAAGGGAGAGAGAGAAACTTGGTGCTGGCTCATTCAGTCTTACTCTTCCGAACATGCGATCTTAAAATATTAATTATTCGCTAATTCATCGTAACTACTGAGATAATTAGTATTTTTTCGTAAAGTGTGGTCAACGGTTCAAAACCACCGTCGGTTTAATAAAGCGGGAAGGAATTCTGCATGTTGAAGAAGGGAAATGGCGAAACCTGGTGTCGGCCCATTTAGGCCTAATCTTCCGAAAGATACCAAAAGGTTTAACGTCCCCCTCCAAAGGTAGTTTACTAGAATTCGGTGCGTTTAGTTTTGCGCGATACGTGGACACATTGAACGAGAAGGAATACGGCCATAGCCTTTTGAGCATCACGGCATTCACCTGGAGTGATTTCAGGAAACCATGGAAAACCCAAATCTAGATGCACGGACGGGGATTCGAACCCGCGTCTCCCGAATGCGCGGCCAGAACGTTAACCGTTCACCCACCACGTTCGGTCCTTAGGATTTGATAACAGCGAAGATATTATACGTACTTTACGTTACTTTGAACAGCTACGAGTTGCTATTTGTTGCAAGTGAGTGCTAAATTAGTTTCATTTTTATATTTATACATCTGGCTTACACAGTTCTTTCCAAAAAGTTATCGCATATCAGGTTTTAGTTTGAGCGTGGTACGTGAATAATAATTATTATTTATAAATGTGTTGTTCTGGAGTTCTAGATGATTTTTGAAGTGATAGGATGATTTCTGAGATCTTGTCCCACTAAGTAGCTCATTTCGGCTTACGGATTGCGGTGAGCAGTTGTAAGTGTAAAATATAGATATCTAATGTCAAGGTAGTGGCACCGATCAAACTCGACCGAACTATTTTCAGTGTTACGTTTTCCTGTTTGTATGAAAGCACAGAACTGTCGAGGTCATTAGGGGCGGGATGGGACTGGAGATTTTTAACTGGAGGGAATTCGGCCATGGCCTTTTGAAGGAAACATCCCGACATTCACCTGGAGTGATTTCAGGAAACCATGGAAAATCCAAATCTGGATGCTCGGCTTAAGATTCAAACCCTCGTCCTCCCGAATTCGAGGCCAGTACGTTAACCGTTCACCTATTACGCTTGGTGTAGTATGAAAAGTATGCATCATAAAATGCTCGATTACTCATACATATAGGGTCCCATATCTGATCTTCACTCTTCAACTAGCTGGCAGTCAAACACGTGAAAAATTCCCTCACTATACACTGATTTCAAAATGTCACAAAAAGAATTTCACCGAAGATAGTTCCCACTAAGTTATAGATCATGTTAGATCATTCATGAAATTTTTCGTCAGTGCCTGTATACGAGTCTGTTCCGAAGACTAAATGTATCTGGTGTACAACTTATAAATGTGTTGTTCTCGAATACTAGATGAAATGTGAAGTGATAGGATGATTTTTGAGATCTTTTCAAACTAAGTAGTTAATTTCCACTTACGGTTTGCGGTGAGCAGTTGTAATTGTAAGATGTATATTTCTAATGGCTAGGCAGGGGCAGTGTTCAAACTCGACTGCAATATTTTATGTGTTACATTTCCTGATTGTTTGAAAGCACAGAACTTTCGAGGTCATTTTATCTAATATTCTCTCCACGAAAGAAGTCATCGATTGACATGCATATTCTGCAGAAACAGCGGTTACAAATGCATAGCATATTGTCTTATCTGAAGTTGTCACGAACTGCACCACTCAAGAACAAGCTAGGAAAGGTACCAAGGCACAAACTTCGAAAGTATATGCCTTTTAAGACTTACAGAATATTGACAGCTTATACATGCACACACCAGTGTCAAGGGTCATAAAAATATGCTCGGCCCACAAAATATTAACAGATCTTTCAGAATTTCTTGAGTTAACAGCCAGATCCTCATTCTGTTTCTATTTACCGCATATTTTGACGAGGCGTGTAGTGGGCATTCGCCTGGAGTGATTTCAGGAAACTATGGGGAAAAAAAGTTAAATTTGAATGGTCACTCCCTGAATGCGATGCCAGAGTGTTATCGCTCGCCCACCAGTCATCGCAATCCTCTTACGCACCCCACCTCATAAAATCCCGAAATGTTATGAAAACCGCAAAAGATAGCGAACACAGGTAAAAAAAATCGCCAAAATTATGTAATATTCGTTCCACGAAAGAAGTCAGCGATTGACATGGTTAGAAGGTGACTGAGGATGTATCAGTTGCATCAAGAATTAACCATTCCTCAGTTTAGATGCCCTAAATTACTTTATATGGACACAGTTAGCATGGCAGGTAGAGTCCCTTAATGAAAAGGTTGTCGGTATTATGAAGGACGAGGCGAATTGCACCCTGATTGTGGAGTTTGCTGGGTTACAGGCAAAAATGTATGTGCATTCTGGCTCGAGACCGACCGAACCTGTAACATTTTATTTTTTTTATTTGTTGAATACCAGATAACCCGTGGAGATGCTATATTTTGTGCTTAGGAACATTTCTTGTGGTATAAACTCGTAACCATTTTCCGGAGCAGAGCCTTCGTGGGTGGATCCTCAAAAATTAGACCATACTTTAGGTATGTTTTCAACCGGTGTGAGAAACATCCACTTTATTCATAAATGGTTACAACAACTATCCATTCAACCCACATGCATAGAAAACCCTAATCCGTATGCCCAGATCTGGATTCACACCGGTATCCTCCTGAATGAGAGGCCAACACTCGCGGTGAAATTAAAGGTGACAAAATTATAAGTTTTTGATTTAAAAGTGACATGTTCACAGCATCAGCTAATCGTTTCCACAGTTTGAATAGCTGTATGGTGCAAATTGAAATCGACGTTTCACTAAATACGTCTTATACCCGTTGCGTTTGACAAAATAGTCTTCATTTATAATGACAACCTATATACCTCGTGCTAAGTTTCGCTTCACGCACGTTTAAACTAGCATAGTTTCCACAATTTTACCAACACAGTCCTGCTAAATCAGATTGTAGTGGAGGAACAACCCTGCGAATTTATTTTCACTGGATATCCATTTTAAGGTCTTAAATTAGCATCGAGATGGTCAGAACCGGAAAAAAGCGTTAATAAGCTCACTCTGTCGAAATGAGTTTGCTTTCATAGAATTTTGGATTTGCGCTAAACTACGAGTCTGTTGAAATTTAAGGGAATGAGCTGTTTGGTGAGGCATGTACCCTATAGAAATTCTATCACCAACGTCTGCCTATAAGTTAAGAGATACTTGAGAAAACTCATGTTCTTCGAATTTACTCTTTGTGTCCGAAGAATACTACTTTCAGGTCTCAATGAAACAGATGAATCCTATGTTACCCCCAAGCTACTAGGTAAGTAAATTCATGTAGGCTGCATAGTACCCTCCATTCATCCCTTGTCATGATTGGACCTGCAGTTTAACGTGGAAATCGGAATCGCTGTCCATCATAGTGTACCTCACATAGGCAAACAATATGTATAAAAAATGTATCCGCATTCAGTTAATCGTCAGTGTCTTCAAAAAGAAACCTCTGCAATACCACCCAAAATATATATATAGCGGTGGAGTGATTCCATAAAGCCAGAATTTTTCGCTTCGATGGTATGGCTATTTTGAGAGTATGGTGGAAAAACTGCGCTGATTTTTCGGCTCCCCATGATGACAGTGTTTCTACCCCTCCTCCGCGACTTTTGTATTCGTCCAGGGGATTTATTCTGCTGGAGGATGTTTGAGTCTTGCGATATGAATGTATGCAAAACGTCGAATTCGTCGTGATGAATGTATAAACTTTCTGATGCAAATCACTGCCACAAAAAAGTATGCTGTACAAACTACAAGGCATGTAGCATTAACACATACATAGTCTTGTACACCAAGATACATAAAAATATTAAAACGCACACCAATTTTACACGGAGATACTGACTGCACCTAAGTTTTCATCAATTACAGAAAAATCTTAAGATAGAATCGTAATGGATCCCACATAGACATCACGCGAGTGGGCATTTTCGTACACAAAACACTCGCTAGCATACATTGTAAACATGTATTATATGTCACTTCCCACGTATTTCCTTAAAAAGGTGTGAAAAAATGAATAAAATACCTTAAGCCACCAATTGCATAAATATAGAAGAAGTTGGAAAAATTATTTCAATTCACTTCACGAAAAAGTCACAATTTACATCTGCCTGCATTACACAGCAAAGTGGCATCTTTATGAAGTGTATTCATCACTGAAATGGACTAAAGAAAAGCGTGATATCTGTGTAAATTGCGTGTTCGGCTGATAACGCAGTCTCCAGGAAGAAGAAAAAGGATGGTAACTGGACAGATGTGTGCATCACAGAGCTCAATGTTATCGAATGCCTAGCCATCAGTAGACACACGAGCCGTCATAACTTGAGTTATATTAGGGTAAGTTCAGGTAGCTGCGCTGGATAAATCGTTGCATTGTGTTAACAAGCGAGCTTTGGTGTTACAGTCAATTGCACTGTTTGACCAAAGTCGCAAGTGCTGTGGATATGATGTTTGTGATACTACATGCATGTGGAAAGTATAAATAAAAACAAACATCTTGTACATTAGTCACTTTATTTTTTACCCACCTCCCAAGTTCCCACCTTATCAAGTTATTTTTCACGAGTTCTTGTGGTGGATTATTCTTCATCACTTAATACACTTTAATGGACTACTGAAAAGTGTCATGTACATACAAAAATGTAAGTTTCAGCGGTCGCGACAGTTCCCAGAGAAACCTGCACAGCTGCTCCACCACACACACATCACGTTACTGTCGTGAAGTGTAAAAGATGAAAACTAGGGATAGTTTTCGATCAAAGGGACAGGCATTACATATACTGACACAGAAACAACATTAACACAGAGAGGTGTAACTAAAACTACTACTATCAGTATGCACACGATCCATCATAACTTACATTAAACTTTGTTACTACTGGATGCCGCATTCGGTTAGGAAAACTGTGTTGAATATTCCCCATACATACAATCTTCCCATCATGATAGGGGTACAAGGATGGAAACAAGATATATGTGCATCATAGCACTGAATGTATTCGATCCAAGGTGCTAACAGAACGTATCAGACACATTAACACACAAACAAAGGCGTAGCCGAAACCACTGCCATCAGTAATCAAATGATCCATCATAACTTACATTAAAATATGGTTAATGTGGGACGCTAGATTGTTTGTTACATCATGTTATGAAATTCATATGATGCATATTCTCCGCACATGCCACCTTTCCATCATGATAGGGTGGATGCAAGGGAATGAAACAGCAAATATGTGCATCATAGCACTGAATATATTCGATCCAAGGTGCTAAGAACTGTTAGGGTGGTTGTAATATTATCTGTCAGAACTTCCTCCAATGCTGAACTGATAGATGGACGGCAGTCCGTATGGTTTCGTCCGAAATAGTTATGGATGACCGTGACGAGCAACGCGTTTCGCCTCCTCTGAATGGTGTGATATTCAATATAAGAAAAAAGTGCAAAAAGCAAGAAACACATTAAAATAGTGACCTCAAAAGTGGAATTGGAGTGATGAGAAAACCAACACCAAATCGGGTTACACAAAACATGCAAGGAGAGCTATTCCTGATCAACATGTAATTGTCATAACCAAAAATTCTCACTGATGATGTCCCATTCAGAGGAGGTGAACGGTAACGAGGGTGCGATGCACTATAGGTTAACCACATTTTTGGGTTAAGAAACCATAACACCCTTGCACTAATTGAGGTTATTGAGATTAACCCCAGTTTTGGGTTAAAAAACCATGAAACCCTTACAGTAATTGAGGTTATTGTAGATAATTTCGGTTAGGCTGGCTCAGCATGTTACAATGTGTTAGCTTAGGTTAACGCGATCGCTCGTTAACCTAAGCTAACACGTAACATGCTGGCCGCCTAACCTAAATTCAACTGCATTTCTACAGTTTCTGGAACTTCTGTCACCGAAGAGAAAAGTGGATCAACGGATGTCCAAAATTATAAAGTTTTTCGCACAGTCTCTCCCTCTGCCAAACACACATTTATGTATATACACTGCCTGACAAAAATAGTGAAGCACCCAGAAAGAGAGGAGGAAACTAAATGAAAGTTCACGGAATCAGTGGGTATGTGATGTTACTTCAGTGATTACAAAATCAAGTCAAATTTATAAAAAAAAGAACTTGCTTATCAGCCCACTTATCAATATGACGTTTCACCCCCTCTGACCTGGATGCATGCACTAATTCTGTTGGAATGGATGTGATAAAGCTTTTGTATCATCTTCTGGGGCAGGGCTGGCCAACAACTGTTTATAACTGGTCCTTGAAATCCTAGATACTGGCTTTGGGACGGAGTTGACGCCCGAGCTTATCACACACTTGTTCTATTGGTGACAGATCCAGGGATCTTGCTGGTCACGAGAGTACCTCAACATCAGCTGACAGTTCACAGAGACATGGAAGAGCATTGTCCTGTTGAAACACTGCTGAGATTATCCAAAATATCGGAAGAATGAGACCTCTCTCTAGGTCGCCACCTTACTCGCCGACCATAGTCTTCCGAGGTAAAACAGAACCACGATTCATCATTGAACACAGTGCGATGGCATTCATTGTGTTCATCGATTCTGCACTACCTCGGATGACCATTTTTGATGAGTTTTTTCGGCAACCTGGATAGAGGTCCGAATCGTCCAATGATTTGGAGAGGCACAGCGATGTTACTCCCGGCGTCATGGTGTGGGGGAACCAGCGGGTATGACTTCAGGTCACAGCTGGTAGTAACTGAGGGAACTCTGATGGCACAACGGTACGTCACGGACATCCTGCATCAGCATATTTTACTTCTAATGAGTCAGTACAATGGCGACATTTTTTGACATGAAAATCCTCGTCCACACAAGACACCTGTATCTATAAATTGTCAGAGTGATGTTGACATACTCCCATGACCCATCAATATCAACAGATCTGTCACCAATTGAACGTACTTGCTCGGACGTCAACTCCGTCCCAGTCCCAGTATCCAGGATATCGAGGATCAGTTGAAACAGTTGCGGGCTAGCTTACCGCAGGAGTTAATACAACGGCCTTACGACAGCTTTCCCAACCGAATCAGTGAATGAATCCAATCCAGAGGAAGTGCAACGTCATAGTGATAAGCGGGCTCATACTGCCAAGTTCTCTGTGAATTTAACTTGACTTTGTAATCACTGAAATAACATCACATACCCTCCCAACCCGTGAAGTTTCAATTCTATTCCTTCTCCCCATCTGCGTGCTTCACTTTTTTTGTCAGGCGGTGTTTATATCTCATTTTTCATTTTTACATTGACTATTTTAATTTTGATATTTAATAATCCTAAAGCTAAGAACTTCAAGCATAAGATCGCTGTTTCTATCGGCGTTGAGAATTAATAAAGTCATCTCGAGTGAATAGCAGAGGGGACTTGTAGATTAACAATTAACGTTTGAACTGGTATTTTCAAATATCCGTAATATCACCAAAACTGTTTATAAAGGAGCTTATCACATACCAGTCATACAGCAAATAACTTCTATAGCTATTTTCTTAATAATGAAGCTCCTGAGAAACTTGAAACCAAGTAACAGCGTAAGAAAAAGTAAGTTTTAGAAAGATGAAATGTTAAATCGAACCCTTTTCGCCACATCGATTTCCACTAAGAAAGCATAAAATTACGAGTATTTTGACGTGTATTGTGTATATCCCTAGGCCGTCTACTCGGCGTTCTACGCCAACACGGCCTACTTCACCTCCTCATGGGGTCCACTGGTAATCGATAGACGACTACAGGCCACTCTAGACCAGCTCGAGGAGTGGCCAACTCTCTGGAGGGTCAAGGTCAACCTCACAAAGTCAGAGGCAATACTACTCAGCCGAAGAGGGACACCGAGACCACTGGGCCCGACGCTGTTTGGGGAACCAATCCCGCAGAAGACCGCGGTGGGGTACCTCGGAGTCACGATCGACCAATATGTGACCTGGAAGCAGCACGTGGAGTGAACAGGCGACTGGGAGCACTGTACCCGGTTCTGAACCTCACCTCATCCCTGCCACCACGCTGTGGCGTTCACGTGTACCAGGCGACGCAAGCCCAGTATGGGCTTTTGCAGCGAAAACACACCTGAAAAACCGCGACCTGAAGCGCGCGCTGCACATATGGCTGGCGTTCCGCAAATCTGATCTTCACCAGATGTCCCAGTGTCCGAGGTTGTTGACGAGGATGATGTCTGCCACTCTCAAGTTCTACGAAAGTGCGGCAGCGTCCAACAACGACCTGGTCAGCGGG
>JARYHS010015521.1:0-50006 GCA_031002005.1 Vandiemenella viatica
TCCCTCAGTTGTGCCCAAAATTAAACTAATACTCCGAATAGATCATTACTGCGCCTACAGGGTTTTTGTTTCCGAAAACTTCATCGCACTGTTTAAAAACAAGATGCTTTAAAAATATTTTCAGTTGGCTGAAATATCGCCCCGGCTGCCGGGTATTCTCCCTGCCGGAGAGAAACGCCACGTCGGCAGCCGCTGCCAACCCTCTAATTTTGTCCCCCCTCCCCGTTTCTCCCCTAGCGCGGCAGTGCGCCTCGCGCGATGGCTCTTTTCCATTTGTGTGGGGCCCGGGCCCCCTCGATTCGCCCCTGCTCGGGGAGGGTTGAACCGGTGCGGCATAAGGCGGCGGCAGCAGCTTCGTCCTCGAACGGTTGTAGTTTCCCCTTGCGGCGTTGCCTTCTCGGACCGACGGGTTTTCAGGTAGCGGCATTGTTGCGAGTGCTCGAAGCAAGCTGCCGGCCGAGGCAACTCGCGTAGACTTGGCACCACCGCGCCGCGTTCCGTGCTGATACCCACGCTCAGCAGCGAGCTGCTGGCCGCGCGCAAACAGCCTCGCTCCCTGCTTATGTCGACCTTTTCCCTTCTGTTGTCCGTGCGTTGGATTTCACACTGTTGAATCCGCTAATTTTGTGCACAGTCGTCTTGAGCCGCGAGCGAGTCTATGTCGCAGGCGCTCCGGATGACAGTGATGCTCCCTTTGCGTCGAATGACGACTGGGCCCGTTATATGCGCGATCCTGCGCAAACGGAAACACACGCGACTTTCGTATTTTAAGCGATAAGCAAAACCCTTTGTGTACATATTCTATGGGTATGACTTCATGAGATAGGGAATGTAACTGAAAGGATAAATAAAATTATTAAAAAGTTTGTTTTCAGGCGAGAGAATTTATACTGAACGTAAACTTAATTAACATATTAGTTGGTTGGCATTATTTGACTCTTTATGGATCACCTTTATTTACAACACAATTTAGACTGAAGCATACATAAAATATTAATTTCGGAATTAAGATTTCATTGTTATTAGGCGAAGTCTTTGAGACTACTCTCACTATTTTTTCATACTGAAGCTGTTTCAAAACAATCATCTTTACTTCACTAACAAATTATAAAAATATACTGCTGCATTACTTTATGTGGCTTCGCCTGTAAAATAGCACAGAGTTCGGATTATTTTTTTTAATGCAATTGTAAAGTAGAGGGACTTTTCAGTAGAAAAATTATACCTCTCGATTAGAAGGGCGGTCTCTGGATACAAAGAATTTATCTATCTGAATACAGACGTCTGAAGCATTATGTATGTTATGCAACGTTTCGTTTGTGAAAGCAATAGGTACAAACTTCGATCAGAACTATCCACTTTCATTGCTTCATACAAATATAAACCACCATTAAGTTTCGTTATTGACAAAACATCAGAAACGCGAGTAAACGGAAAAATTTTTATCTCATTTTTTAAACAAAGATTGGCTTTTTGTGAGGAAAGATATACCAGTATTTCTTTGTAATAAAGGAGAGTCAGTATTTCGATGAAATTTTCGATAAATTAATAAACTACCATTAAGTTTAATTATTCGCAAAATATCAGAAACGCGAGAAAAATGCAGAATTTATATCATATTTTAAACAAAGGTAGGCTTTTTGTGAGGAGAGGTCCAGATCCACAGTTATTTCTTTGTAATAAAGGAGAGGCAGTATTTCGATGAAATTTGCGATAAATTAATACAAGAGAACGGTGACAGCTAAATTTGCAAGCCAGGCCTCATTAACTCCATTAGTGAAATCTTTGTTATTTTTTCTATCAGAGACTACCAAAATACAAAAGTTATATACCGACAGTGGTCAAACACAGGGTGAACTAGCAAGTGTACATTGTCTATAAATTTAACAAACAGTATTTGCTCAGTTATCAATTAAAATGTAATTCTGACGACATAAAAAATAGGCTAAAAAATGATGGAATTTCTTGTTTCGAAATTACTATAAAGAAGTGTACTAAACAAACGACTAGATCGGTTCCCAAGACAACGAATGCAGGTTTTTTTCCCCTGCTCATTCGAGTTCCATATCCCCTCCACCAAAGGATTCCCCCACTACCAGCAAACGTGGGAGTAACAGCTCCCGCACCGCTCACGGTGAGGCGCCACTTGTTCCACTTAGCCACATGTATTGGGTATTTATTTTTGTTAGGGGTAAACGTGGAAAGAAATTTTAACAAACATCATACAAACTCAAAAGATTTTATTTCAAGTTAGAAATGATAATCCATCAAATGACTGATTGTAAAGCATGTCTCTAGCGGTTTCGATATTTTCTTTCTAGGCATAATTACGCTATCATCCCATTAATTTATTTATTTTGCAAGATATGGTCCAGCAATCGCATTTAACACCTTCCACTGTTTCCTGGATATTTTTTGTTTCAGATTGTGTCAATATCGCCAAACGATGTAACCAAAGAACTGAAGAATTCGCTGATAACCTATGGAGTACAGTCTTTTCTACGTTCAGCGCTAGAATGGAAGTGTTAGTTCTTTTCTCTATCCATGATGATATTCTCATATTATGTACATTAGCTGTCTAACATTAAGGATCTGCACACTTGTGTCTGTTTTAATGATGCTCGCTTGCTCTGGTAGTATTTTTCTATCCAGAGATGTCGTGGAGAAGATTTTACTAACATACGATATTAATTAAATGTTCCTGCAATTCTTACAGCCTTGTGTTCTGCCTTTCGTCCGGAACGGTATGATCACTGAAATGATTCATTCTTCAAGCCATATGCCTGTGTTCCATAGGGTGTCATCTTATGAATAACTTCGACTCCCAATTCCGGCTTTGAGAATCTCTTCAGTAATCGTAACAGTACAAGGTGCTAAATAGATTCTTAATTTGACTTTTGTCAAATCTAAAGATATATTTATCCTACATCTTACAGTTCAGGAGGCAATTCTACCAAATTAAAGTCTGCGAAAGCTTCTGTCAAATTAATTTACTATTACGAAATGCATATTTCTGATTAACTGGTCGTATAGTTAAAATTACAAAATTGAATGTGTATATGTAATGCAATTTTCCAAGCTAATACTTACTACATTTATCAATTAATTTTTAAATATTAAAATATCTTTGGTCCAGAGATTAAAAAGCACAAAAGCGTCAGAGGAATACGGCGGTCGACCTTAGGCAAGAGGAATGGAGGAATGGAGGAAAAGGAAGCACAAATGCGGCCGTCACAGCAATATTGCAGGAAAGATGAAACTCGAGTAGAAACCTTAGTTTTACGGAAAATAGTCTGAGATATTTAAAGCAAAAATACTACTAGCAAAAAAAATACAAAAAAAAGGTGAAAGCAATTAAGAAATAATGAAAGCGAATATGCTTAATTGCATGAATACCATGCGATGGATTCGTTAAACTTTAGTGTCAAATAATTAGTGCATAGTTGCTTTTCTACTAATTCGCTATAGATAAAAGAAACATAAATGTGATCCAAAAAGCTGCAAACTAAGTTTAATACGTTACGCAACTCTAAAAGTGAAGTGGTATAGTACCTAAAACTGGATATAGTGGTCCAGGCAGTATTTGAACCCAACCAATACCTTAGCAAATACTGTTGCTTGAAAAATTAATACTGCATGCGTTCACTACATCGAAATCTACAAAATAACGATGAGTTAGATTCCGTATTTAGCTGTCTATTGGTTGGTTCTGTAACTTTCCTTGAATGTAATCGGCTTAATGCCTCTGCAGTTCTGTCAAATTTGGATGGTAAGGCGTATTTTCTGTTTCGTTTCTCTTTGCGCCTCGTCGACGGCTAAGGTCATTAGAGGCGGGATGGGACTGGGGACAAGGAACGGGGAGGAATTCGACCATGACTTTTTTGAAGGAAGCATCCCGGCATTCGCCTGGAGTGATTTGGGGAAACTATGGAAAACTCAAATCTGGATGCCCGGACAGGGATTCGAACCCGCGTCCTCCCGAATGCGAGGCCAGAACGTTAACCGTTCACCCACCACGGTCGGTTTTCGTTTCTCACCATCTCCAAGTATACAATTTAGCACTTGAGCATGCTTACGACATAAATTTTAGGTTTGAGAAATGCGAACTCCAAAAATGAGTTACTGATATTCATTTTTCATTATGATATATATTTCCAGAGAATCATCAACGTTAACCAAGCAAATGATGTGCCACGTGTCAAATGACAAGTAGCTATTTCTTATTATTCACTTTTTTTTTTATCAGTCTCTTGGTTAATTTGATGCAGTTTTCCATTTGTTCGTATTCTGTGATAATGTTACCATCTCATTATAACATACATCCTCAATTATTTCTTTCCTATACTGTGATGATCGTTTTCATTGAACAGTCTTCCTTTTGAACAGTTTTATTTACACAAACCGATTAACCAAACCCGTATTCCAACAAATGTGACCGACCAACCTCCTTTCTTTTTGTTAAGATTCTCACGCGACCTTTCCGTCACTCATCGATTCCAGAACTGACTTTTCAACATATTTCCACTGCACAAAAAAGTCCATATTTCAAATGCTTTAATTTTCATCCCCTGTGGTATTTCGTATTGCAAGCCTCGTTTCCCTGCAGTGCTGTGTTTCGTACATTCGCAAAGATCTTTCATTAATCTTTGACAAACAAAAAAGTCTGTTTTGGTATCGCCTATTTTCCTCTGTTGCCACTTTTGCTTTGCAATGGCATCAGTTCTTTGTGTCTTATCACCTGTATTAGATTTTTATAATTTCATTCCATTCTGTTTCCAGTCATGAGATCTGGTCAGTGGCGGATCCCAGGATTTTGGTTTTGGGGGGGGGGGGGGCTTGAGTCGGACAGGGGTAGGATTCATTATAGTAGAGCCCCTTCCCCCCGGATCCGCTACTGGATCTGGTGGTTGACATTTCAGTATTATCATTTATATTTTATCTACTAGCTTGGCAGAAATATGGGAGTGAAGGTGGAAATCATTTAATTATCAACATCTGCAAGAATTTCTTTAAGTGCCAATCCTCTCTTCGGAAACGAAAACCGCCCATTCTCGGCGAGAGAAAAAAATGCGAGCAGAGATTCGCGAATCAGCCGCTGGAGTGCGACAGCGCAGCGCGCGGTGCCAGCCAGTGAAGCACGTGGTCAGTGGGGAACAATGAGCCAGGTGACAAGCAGAGGGCTTCGTCAAACGCGAGCGTGCCGCCGCCGTCCTCAGACGCCAGCATGAGCGAGCCAAGGCAGCTAGGACGGGTACCCCCACCAGGCCGGGCCAGCTCTGAGGCTCCTCGTGGGTTGTCGGCAGCTGCTGCCACTCGCCAAGAGGAAAACTTTAACGGCGAGCGCGACTCTGCGCGCTGTGTTTTTCCACGCAATGTCGAAATGAAGCGCCGATCTTTAGTTTGAAAGTTCGCTTTGTTACACTTTGCGATCGACTAATATTTCTAACGAGACGAGACTTTTATATTAGAAAACCATAAGTATGCAATGAACTTCAAGTCTTTGAAACTATCGATCAAAATGTGAGACAAGATTTTGCCACTTGTTTGAAGTTAACTATTCTCTGAGAAATTAGTTACCATATACTTGGCAGAACTATCCTTTACTATTATTTCACGTTTACAAAACAAGGTTACTCTAGTGGTAAATCATTTAATATCATTTAGTCGCTTGTCTGTTTCAATAATTCATCCTACGTATTTGAAAAAAAAGTTCAAAAAAATTAGTACACACAAAAAAAAACAACATTGGAAGACTAACTGGTTTATAACATTTAGCCCATAGGAGTTTAACAGATTTAATCAGACATTGGGATACGATATTGCACAATTGTTGGTAAAATAGTGACATCTCTTAAGAGTGTTTTAAGTAGGAAAGACAATTATTCGGTAAAAACAAAGGTTTCTTCTGAAAGCGCATATGTTCCGTGCAAGCGCTGCGTCAGTTTATGTCGCCAATCCCGCCCGCGTTCAAATCGCTGACCGCCGGAGATGGCGACCCGGGCGCAGTCGATTGCGAGATATCGATACGAAGCGCGCAGGAGGAGCGGGCAACGCCGCCAGAGAGAGCCTTTTCCTCCTCTGTGCCGCTCGCTTCTCTCAGCTTAGCTCTCTCCGCGGAGAAAGCAAATTGGGGAATGACGCGTTGGCAGCCCTGGTCGGTCCGACTTCTATTTGTTTCTGCGTCAGGCTGCTGGCCGGCTAACTATAGCTGAGCTGCCGCGGCCCAAGACGCACTTGGCAACGTCGCCTATACCTGCCGAGGCTGCCCCTGGCGGCCTGCCACCCGCCACAACAATCCGCCCCGCGAAGACAGACTTTTTCGTTCGTGGGGCAGTTCGCGCATCAACCACGTGTCTGTCACCACGTGACATAGCTGCAGCAGCCGCCGGCGATAGCACGAATTCGTTCCCGATGGAGCTCAATTTTCCAGAACGGAAAACACAGGGACAACGGCGTTCTTCGAAGGCAATTTCTAGCCAGTATTTTATGTACTGTATGTTGTCAGAGCATGTTATAAAGCCAGAAGTACGAAGTAAGAAGTTCGATGGTTTTAAACATGAAAGTCTAAACGAATTAAAACAAAAGTTTTTGATAGCGCAAAATAACTTCATTCTTTTGTTTTTTTCAAATATCTGCATTGCTACTTATGTTATTGTAGCAGTTTTCTCCTTGGAAAAATTTAGTTTTCTGTTTTGATAGTAATCAGATTACAAGTAGCAAGAAGAGATGTAAATAAAGATACGAAATTTCCCTCACGAGAATGTATACGAGCAAACAATTTTTAAGTCACGATAAAAATCCCTGCATACGTGAAGGAAAATTCCAGTTGTGAGGGATATTTTGTTTCTTAACTACTTTTCATTTACATAAATTTACGAAAAAAAAAATTAGCAAGCAGTTAAGGAACAATATAGTCAAACATCCAAATACCGTAGATTGGAATTTATTTACTGATGGCTATACATGTATGATGCGTTTTAACAGAGTTCCAGAGCACATATCTCTGCGGCAACAATCATTACGGATACAATGCTTCGATTTCAAAGAATTTCACAGTACTTGAACAAGAAACGAAATATTTCCCGACAACCTAGCACATGTAAAATTGGAAATATCTGATCCACTATTATTCGCACAATTCTAATACACTTAACGTATATCTGAAGAGTTGCGGAAATTAAAGGTACACTTGGGACTTCGAGAGAAGACGAAGAAAGGACGTTAGTTACTAAACTCGGAAGGATATTTATGGATATTTTATACCGGTAAATCGGTCTGAAAACAAGCCAAGGCTCGATATCAATATGAAAAAATGACTGCATATTTTCCATTAAAAATCATATTTTATCCTATGACCTCACAAACTCTGGTACGATATTAACTTGCAATGATTCACAACGAAAAAAATAAAAAAAACATTTGTCTAAATATTTATTAACAACAGAATTATTGTTTTATTTTTCTATTGCTTATTACTCGCTACGGCCGCAGAAAATGCTTATTTCTTACTGGAGGAAACGCGTTGAAATATTGCATTTTTCCGCGCGGGCCAAGGAGTCATCATATCTCTGATTGGTCGAGGAACTAAAACGTCACTGGTCGGAACAAACATGATAGCTAGCCAGTCCTCTGGCAGTTTCGCAATGCAAAGGTCGGGCTGATACCGCGCTCTGCATTGGGGCAGTGAAATTATGGCAACGTGCAGTATTTGATGCGAGGAAGATTCGTAACACTAATATTTGTCTCCTACATAACACTGTTTCTCCTACTATCTACATTCTTCTGCGCGAGAACAATGGTATTTGCAGTTAATCTACAATTTATTATTAAACAAGCACGGACTTTTTATGCAGGCAGTGGCTAGTGCAGTAAGTTAATATTCACGAATTTTCAATGCGATAATTTAGCTACGGCATAATCGGGGAGTGAAGTCATATTTCTGATGGCTTCATGACATGTCGTGCAGCAGAACAGAAATAATTCCATCAGATAGAATGTTTTTCTTCGATTTTGTTTCAACTCTTCGGTTTATACAACATATTACGGATCGAATACATGAAATAGGGAAAAAGAGAGTTAAGACGAGACACTATGGAATAAAAACCCAAGTATAAGTAATCCTCTTAGTTATACCAGCCTTTGTATTGCGTTAAAGTATTAAAAAGTAAATATCTAGCTCGATGAAATTTTGATATCATGAACATTTTTTTTCTTGGGGCTAAAACCTCATAGACTTCGAGATTATTATAGGGGAGGAAAGAACAGAGGACAAGGAATGAGAACTATTTTAGCTACGACCTCTTGAAGGAAGGTATCTTCACGGCATTCGCCCCGAGTGATTTCGGTTAATAATCAGTATAAACGCAAGACCTCCAGAATGGTATGCCCCATTAACCCTCCGGGAGCAACACAGATACAAAACGCCTCTTTAGTTACAATCGCTGTTACATTTACAAAATCGCAACATATTTATCTAAGTGATACTATAGAAGTTTCGCTTCCTCCATGAAATTTTCTGTATGGCTATACGCATCCTTAAAAGCTTCAATTTTTGTTTGATTCGATACTCCATTAAATATATGAAGATGGAAGCAATATTTTGACACTCACCGGCAAAAGGAAGGGGATGGTACTCTTTCTTCGGCTATTTCCTGTGTATTTTAGACTATCCTGTCTACATTCGAAATACTTTCATACAAGCTGTATGTGAAAACCCATAGTACTTCTTTGAACTTGTTCAATACCTTCCTTTAATATCTTTTAATGGGACAAGGATCACAGATATCCATTAAAACATGCACTAGACTCGCACGATTGCAGCAATAAGTTCTTTACATAACTAGGTACCATGTTATGTAAATAACGGATAACATTTTTTTTACGGCATTTTCGAACCAAACGCTGCAGTGAAGGTCTGCTACTATGGAACATCCATCATTGGGCTTCATTGTCAGCAACATGATTGTTGACCAAGACGAAATTACTAGATACTATCGGGGAGTTTCAAAAAAACCAGGCATGCCGTTTCAAGAGTAACGGCAGCTTTGAGATTTTACAACCTTTCAACAGTCATGGAATTAAATTAACTCGAAGATAAATGTCTACTCGGCATTTGCCTGGACTGATTTGGCAGTTCATATCCGGAATCCCTGTCCCCGATTTGAAACAAAGTTCTCCCGAAATTGCCATTCTGGAATTTTTCAGCAATGTTGGCAACCTATTCTTCGATTGATTCATCCTGTAAATGCTGTACGTGGTAAGTCTTGAAAAAGGAGGGACGACTGATAATGAACACAATAAAGGCCAGAACCTCCCTCTTGCATGAAACTTGCAGGTTGAGTTTCACATTCGTTTTTCGTTCCTGCGTATCAGAGATATTACTAGAAATTGCTCAGCAAATGATGCACGATTACATCGTCATGAATAGTATAAAAGTACCTATTAATACCAAGCTGGTAAATATCGAAGATATGAAACTAAACGAGGACGCCGTACTGATAACAGCAAAAACTAATGGCAGTGTGGCTGGTCGTATACATCAGAACTTCAATGTATGTACAAAGCAGTCAGTCTAGAAAAAAACAATACTGATAATTTGGTGAAACGGTTAGAATGAGATGTTCGAAGTTTATTACAAAGAATTGTTCCTCTTATCACGGAATGTGAAACAATAGAATTGAGGACAAGCGAAGGGATATATCGTACAAAAATTCTTCTTCCTCATATAATTGAAGGGAGGGAAGTAAAACTTGTGCAAAGCAAATCATAAACAGATTCCGGTTGCCGTACGTCGGGCTAAGTTCAGCGGGCCGGACGCCAAAGATGCTACTGCACTGCATGCGCTGCAGTGCAGACACAATGACAGGTTGCAAGGCCGCGTGCCGCAGGTGGGTGACACGCCCCCCTCCGCCGCCGGCGCTCGCCGATCATCGGGTCCGTAGCATCCGTCACTTGGGGGCGTGGGAGTGGCCCCAACCTGCCCCACTCCGCCAGCCATTTGTTTACACCGCGTGCTCCGACCGTCACTTGTCAACCGCGCCAGCCGACACCGCAACAGACACGTGCTCTGTGCAGAGATCGGAATCTTCGCCACCGGGATCGCAACATACTAGCCGCTTCTCCAGCAACGTCACGGACCTGTTACAGGTCCATTATTTGCCAATATACAAATATCCAGAAGTGCCATAAAAAGCCACCGAAATGGACTGGGAAAAGAGGTGTTTTAATCTCCTTTCGTAGGCCCATCACACTGCAGTCTTTAGGCGTACTCATTAATCATCTCGTCGATAGTGACGATAATTTCGGTAACAGCCTAATATTTAAAAAAAATTTAAAACACCATAACACGAATTGCAGAAGGCAGAACTAATTCAAAAAGTACTAATGTCGATAGTCGGTTATAACAATGACGGCTGTCCACAGAAGATTTTGTAGAAGGCCGTGAATATTAATTATTCGTTTTCTATCTGCGCCAACGGGTCTAAAGCCTTAGTTAAATGTTTTGCAATTGCGCTGCCCGTCGTTCTGGGAGGCAGCAGTATACATATTGTAAGCATTCTTTGATCAGCTATAACATGTGGATGTTTTGTTGCCTCAATACAGTTTTTTTAATATAACCACTTATATATCATGTTAATACGGTATATGATGTCTTGTATTTGACCAGTCTGTCTGTTCACTCATTAATAAAGAATAAGCCTCCGATCACAAGAATATTTTGCTGGCACATCGAATCTTCATTCTCAAACCGATGAGATATTTCTAAAACGAAATCTTTTTCATAGCTAATTTGTTTTTTATCAGCTTTTGCTTGTACAAAAAGACACCAATAATACGATGAATACAGATTTAAATACGTTTCTACGCACTTTCCCCGCGTATATTGCACGGTAATATTGTTTCCGCAAGTTCTCTTTGCGCATTATCTCACATTTAGTCTTGGTTTTACTGTAGAAGACGTAAAAATGAAGAGGAAAGTGTTAAATGTAAGGTTCCTGGA
Organism: Vandiemenella viatica; assembly: GCA_031002005.1. Classification (NCBI taxonomy): domain Eukaryota; kingdom Metazoa; phylum Arthropoda; class Insecta; order Orthoptera; family Morabidae; genus Vandiemenella; species Vandiemenella viatica. The sequence goes on from JARYHS010015521.1 coordinate 11,000, forward strand.
TTCTGCTTTAAAATTAAGTCAGAGATTACGGGTTTGGGAACAGTTTAGTTTTCTGAGAAATTATTACTTCGGGCGATCTTTGAGAACTTGTGGACATATCTGTATTTCGAAACAAGAACTCTCAGTTTCCAACAACTATCTCATGATAAAGATTATATTCTCTTAAACCCATATTACAGATAAAAGCACAATTAGATCTGTACGAAATAATGTTTAGTCGGTTAGTATAGTAGAACTTGCTAATATTCAGGCAGAAATTCCGTTGCACCTGCGTAACAAAGGTTTCGGTCTAAATTTCGGGATTTTTTTGATGGTTAGAACAATTAAAGGATTTCTGTGGGTTTTTACAAAAAATAGGATCAAAATCAGACATGCTAATGGTACTGGAAAACTGTTTCGAGAATCAACGCTACAATTTCTTAATGCAACAGGACAATCAGTTGTGGGGAAACTATAGATTCTTTTCATTTCTGTACGTATAGAGATTGAAAGGGGTATAAAAAATGAGTCATCTGAAGTGGTTGCTACCGATTTTGCAAGATAGTTTATAACTTTGTTCAGCGGTAGAATTAGGGCAGTCTAGTAATATGTTCACGCACAACTGCTGAATATGTTGGGACATCCCATTTTCATGAAGGACTTAAGTAAAGTACTTTTGCACCGGAAGATAACTTTGCTTCTGCCTAACTTCGGTTGCTGAAGGAATAGTTAAGAATCTTAATCCCACGCTGAAGAGTTAAAATGACTGTTATGCACTCTTTAAATATATTTTCTTTACTGTATCATTAATGAAAAAAAAAAATTTGAATTTCTTACTGCTATTAGACATATCCTAAAACACAGTACTGTGCATTGTTGAGAAGTTTTTTGGATGCAGTAAATGGTTACCCATAGAATTTCATACAGCGATTAAAGAAGACAATGCGTTACCGAATCAATCAATATTTATCAATTTAATTGAACGTTTGAGGTGAGAAAAGACGCAAGCATCTCTCCTGCTATTCTGACACCTATGCTGAATAAAAAAGGCCCTAAACTGTCGAATAGGTCCGCTGTCGTTGGCTGCTGCAACTTCTCCGCGCCTATCAGGAGCGTCTTAAGATACGGAATGGCAAATAAAATGTTATCTGCCATTTCTTCAGTTACAGTCTCCGTATCTTTACGTCCTCACTCATTGCCCCTCTCACATCATAGCACACACTCCCAACGGACTTCTACCTATCCTCGGCTATTCTTAATGTGGAAAACGAATCCTGGTTTTGACTGCGCCCAAGCCATTTGGAAAATTCCCTTCACTCTCAAATTTACTGGTATTGCATGTGAACCCTATTTTAATGCGCACTAGAAAATACTTAGCAATTTGCATACATCCAATTACTCTGAATAAACGCGTACATTCAGGCTAAGTGATAACAAATATCGTTGGTATTTGTTCTTTCTAACAAAGCTGTAGCTATCCACAATGGAAGATGAATTTGCAGTCAACGAGTCTTTATAGGCAGTGCAAAATTAATGCCAGAAATGTCTACCCCAGTAGCTAACATTTTCAAAAAGAATTCTTTCGAATAAAATCTATAAATCCAGGGGTTAAAGTTTAGGCTCTGGAGGTCGATGAAAACTTACTGCCATTTCTTTTGAATGCCGTAAAGAATATATTAATAGAAAGGATTAAAGAGTACTCGCTGACAAAACTTAAAATTGATGTTACCAACGTACTATATACTGTTCACACACATTTTGGTGATACTTGACATTAAATCTCCCCTGTCCCATAGTATTGTAAGTGTATTTCGAAGAACGTATAGTACAGAGTGTAAAACGAGAGTTTGGGTTCATCACTGCCCAATTTTAGTTGGATTAACTTGCAAGCAATGAGCATAATATACGAGATCTCGAGCAGGGACGCCGAGTTTAGCACGTGGACGACGCCAAGGCGCGGGCATCGATTGCCAAACGAAGCAGCCACGTGCCTCTCGCCACTGTCCTCCGAAACAAACACCCCAATACGAGTGCCATCAATACATTAAATTAACACACCTACTCAATGGTAAAAACGTACTTGCCGAGTTTTTGGATACGTCAGCGCTTGTGATTAAAATGTATAAAGAAGAATGACTCCTGTCAGGAAATTGCTTATTTCTATTAATGAATTATATATCGCCTGGATAAAAGTTTAGTGTCGCCGAGAATCCAGAAAAAGAAATAGGTTTCTGTTCACCCAGGCAACGCTTTGGCTCGCTAAAAAAAAATACGACTCACCATCGGAATATTAAAACTGTTTTTCTCAACACCCAAGAAGTTTGTAAAATAACAAAATCAACAATTGCATTTACGTGGAAAAACAAGGAAAAAAGTTTTCGTGTATATTTGAAGAATTCAGCAATGTATATAAGAAAGGAAAATTAAAGCAAAGGGATTCTAAGATGGCTAATTACGTGTAGAAAGTTTCGAAAGAAAAAAATATCAGAACCATTTTGAAAATATTACTTTTATGCGAAAAAATACAGCAACGCTACCATTTATTAAAATATTATTCCAAAAACCAAAAACAACTCCCGATATTAAATCAAAATAATGATTATTTGAGCAAGACAATTCAGACAGGATAGTTATCTCTGCAAAATCATACAACCCTCCTCAACAATCGAGGTCCTAGCAGTTCAAAGAATCAAGCTTTCTTAGCGCAAGTTATGTAAGTTCAGCTGCCGCATATGTACCAGGCGCTTCCGCGTAACCATGGCAACGCAAGTAGTAAAGCAAGGTACTATAAGTTTGGCATGTAACTTGCCAGCTTTGATAACAATTCCCCTTCCCACCCTGTATGGCACTGGGCGAGAGGGGAGCGGAAGAGGGGAAAGGATGTGCATTCCGCTCCCCCTTCCACCGGTTGAAGACCCGCTCAAATTCAAAACGATGAAACACATGCCGACACTTACGAACTTAAATCCCATCCCACTTAAACATGCGATCATCGAAACGTCAACCACAATGCGAGTGCCTGCGAAGCCGCACGGGCGAATTGTATACAAAAAAACAACATTCACTTCTCACAATCTACATAACACCAAGTTTCCTTCTAAGTTTGAAAGCATTGCAATGATCAAAGCTACACTTAAGGTATATCAGTAACATTTTATCTCTGATGATATTAAAGAGACAACAATACATAAGATGGGATCAACAATAAGAAACAGACATTTATATGGTTGTTTGCCAAACAGGCCTATAGTGTTAAAAGGAAAAGAATGGGTGAAAACTTGACTTTGCAAATAATGTAAACAAACTTGTAAAAGAACGAAACTATGACATATACGACTGTCATCATTGACACACACGGAAACAGTGCCATGGCAAAGATGACAGGCGTGTTGTCACACGAAATTCACAAGAATATCAACTGTAAAACTGAAAAAACATCCGTGCGAAGAGAGATAAATAGTATTAAATGCGTTTACCTGAACGTCACACCACATTTTGGTTAAGTCAGCCAAAAGCCATAACCGCGTGCGTGGTCCGGTTCCACCATGTCACAACACGTAGCACCTCTTCTCGTAGCTCCTTGCAGTCCGCAGACAGCGTACTGGCACTGCCGCCGGAGAGCGGGCCTGAGTTACCGACAACAGATAGCTAGGCTCCCAGCAGACCGGTTCGCTTGGCTTCGGCTCGGCACGGCACGGCAACTCCGGACCCACCTGCGCTCGCACCCGGCACGGCACACTAGCTAGCTACAGCTCTGCGAGGCTCGGCACGGCCCGGCACACGCCGTTCCCTTCCCCTGTTCGGGTCTGTACGCCACGTTCCTGGAGCATTCGGTAATCTCCGCCAACGCTCGGAACTCGGAACAGTCCTCGGCTGATTCCGCCAGCGTTCGGGTCGTCGACGGTCGGGCGGCGTGGGGGCCTCGGCTGCGCTCGGGCCCCATGACCCGAAAGCCTTGGGCTGTGACGAAATTGTCATGACGTGTTTCGGCGCCTCGCGCTGGAGTTCCCGCCAGCTGGGATAAAGCCTTTGCCGGAGTCTCTCGCTCTCCCCTCCCCATCATGGAAATGGTTGGGTTTTAACGAAACGGGACTGGCTGGTTGACTAGGCTCGTCCCCAGCCCTAATGAACAATAGTTCGACCGGGTCGACGCTGCTGCCCTCTGTCAGAACTTTGGAAGCTGCATTGATGATCAACTTGGCGTCTGCTCGTCTTGCTGGCTACAACGCGGTTGAGGGTGGAGTGAGGGCGATTCACAGCACTGCGCCCGATGAACAGAATATTCATAATGAAATAAACTCACAGAGTCATCAAGCCGTAATGTATTTCTGCGAGAACGCAGGAAAATAGCGAATGAATTACAATGGCGCATAAGCAGAACGTCAATACTTCTCACAGGCACCAGACAGTTGATATTCATTTCATGAACATACTGTACTACATTATTTTGCGGCCGTTGATACTCACCACGGTTGCACATTATACACCACTCTTTCGTAATGAAGTTTTCAGCTGCTAATATGTGAAGTAGAAAAAGAACACTACCTAAGAAACCTAGACGACAAAGCAATGGGTTCTATAGTTCATTCATCATCAGCCAGCTCAATCATTTTCTGATGTGGTCTCTTAAAGTCATGATTTTTTTCAGATATAACTATAGTAGTCTTCTCCAAGTCGCACGATCTTGGACGATCCTCTGCCAGTTAACTCCGACAACACTGCGTATGTCCTTGTCCCATTGATCTGGTGGTCTTCCTCCAGGTCTGGGTCTATAGTTAACTATATGTAATTATTGCACTGGAACGCTTATACTACCTTCCTATCCTCCCATTGCTCAAGCAGTCTCCCACATTGCCCGCTAGATGTCACTGGCGTTACTAGCCTGAGACAAGAAAGCGGGCCACCAGGAAACTTCCTATACCCTGTGCATGAGATACGGCGTCCTTATTTTACACCTTATTCTGATTATAAGCTACATTATCAACAGCAAAGCTTTAAAATCCAGATCGTTTGATATTTAAGAAGCACTAATTGTCAATCATTCCAGTACTGCTGCTGCTGCTGAATTTACGTTAGACATATTATTTTCGGCTGACAAACACCGTACTCATGTGTAAAAAACGGCTAGTTCGTATATATATATTATAATTATTTTATTGCCATATATAAGCTAACACAACCCAAAAATATTCTGAAACTCTGTTTGATGTTTCATCTATGATGAAATTTTATTCGCTTGCAGTGCTGCTTCATATTTAGGGGAAGAATTAATATAGATACAACACTAAAGTCTAACAACACTAAAGTCTAATATCGGAGTACTAGCGTTCCTACAACAATGGTACAACACTTGAATACTAGTTCTAGCAAATTATGAAAATTCTTTCTTCCTACATGTTGCACATTTTCTTCAATATTAGCATCACAACCTAATCTTCAGCTGAAGATTTCTGGCACAAGGGTGTAGGAAGATTCTCTTTTTCAGGTAAGGGTCTCAGGGATCGGAATAAGTTACCAGCAGAAATGATGAATGATTTACCAAAAACGTTGAAAGAACTTAAAGTTGAAATTTGAGGGGAAACGTAGGCGTGTACAGGAAAGAGGGAAGATGGGTGTGTAGAGAAATTGCAATTTTAAATTAAATTAGGAAAAAAAGTTAAAACTTTTTAAACATTGTTATTAGCAAAAAAATCGTTCCTTTACTCGCAAGGAAGAAAGAAACCTTGTCATTGATAATTTTGTGTTAGTTACTTCAAAACTCGGATTGTGACGTCATGTGATTTCTGTTGATTTATAAATTCATTTGTAGGAAATGTGTAATTACCTCTGCAAAAATTATATTTGTCTAGAAATTATCGGCTTTAGGACAAATTAGTTAAAAGCAATGACAAATGATTTCTGAACATGATTTTACGCATAAATTTGGAAATGATGCACAAAATAAAATCAACTAGGTTGATAACATACCAGTAACTAATATGAAATTAAATCAAGTTTGACACATACAAGAATTTATGAGACTGAAAAGAATACTGATTCCGTTGAAACGAAACTATCCAGTTCGCTGTTTACTATAACTGAAGGACCCTCGGGCTTCCTAGAATGTTTTCTGCCCTACAGAACCTTCAGCCTAGCAATAATTTTAAAAATGAAATCATACGTGCTCAAACGTTTCACCTCATACACTCTCACAGGTTAATAACTTATCACAATAAAGAATAAAAGTAATTTTTATTATTATTTGGAATTTACAGCATGTCGACAACAAAGATATTAGCGTCGGAACAGGATTGCCGGCAGTGAACCGTAGCCTTTGAAAAGTACCATTCAAATATTTGCCCAATTTCTAGGAAGCATGGAAAACTGAAATTTGTATCGGCTATTGTTAATTTCCAGATCTTCTAAAATGCCAGGATCAAACAGTATCATTCATCGTCCATCCCTTATGGCACTTTCGTCCGAGAAATCGCAAAGGTTCGGATGTCAAATGACAGTTTTGAGACTTTAAATTCTTTCTCTGAATTCAATGGGGGCATGTGAATGCTGTCATCTGTCTGTCAACCGCGTAAACTGTGTTTTATATGTCACTTGTTATTTTAGTGTGAAACGTCCCAACATTCACTGAAAACGATATTCAGGGTGACTGTTACGAGGTTTGGACACATGTGCATTGTGCAATGCATTAGATGTTCATTATTTCAGCGCTTTGAACACATGAGGCGTGGATGGATGTTGATAGAAGAAGTAGAAATATTACGTGGGAAGGAAGTGTTGGCCATGATCACAGTCTGGCAGTTGATTTCAGACATAAGGGAGTGGAAAATTTTTCTATTACATGTGAGTCAGAATAAACTATCAAAGGACGCGATTAACGATTTACCAAAAACACTTAAGTAATTCAAAATTCGTAAAGTGCTGAAGTAGCTGAGTGGGGAAATTCCACTCAAAGAATTGACGATAAAAATCAAGAAATGAGAAAAGAGATGTTTAGGGATATTATCACCGTGGCGTATATTCTATAACAATTAAATATAAGTAATGCATTGTCTCAACAGGAGTCTGTATCACATAATAACAACATAGTTCTTTAATAACCGTTGTTGTTGTTGTTGCTTTGGGGAGTGTCGACAGCGATGTCATTAGCACTTTAATAACACATTTCTTGTTTTAATATGCGAGTTAGTAACGATTGTCCATAAAAAATTAAATAAATAAATAAAAATAAAAGAAATTTGTCATAGTGAGTATCTAATTTATAACTGCTTTCGTACGTTAACATTTGAGATCTAGAGATTGTATTTTTGTAATACTATTGCACCGTAAAGCTGGTTTATGTCTTACAGACAATAGCAGTGTTGAATTTCCTTTTACTCCTTTTCGATCTTATTTTATTTGTTTGTCTTCGCCTACTATTTATACTATAGTGACCATCTTTTAATACTTGTTCGAAATCCAGGATTCGGTTTGATGACTGTGACGGTTCCGTAACAACAGTACGATCAACAAAATCTTCTCGAGTGTCCCGCCGGATGGTGGTGTAAAAACACCACCATCCGGCGGGACACCCGAGAAGATTTTGTTGCATCGATACGCCGGGAAAGTCTCCACCCACACAACAGTACGATCAGTTTGCAATAAAAATCAGTTTTGCAAACATGGTTCTCTGTCTGGAAGCGAAGTATCATACGTTATTAATTCCTTTTCTCTTCTCATACTTGAAATGTATTGGAGTCAATTACTCTACTTCCTTGACTCTGTGGTTACGGTGAGGTAAAGGCTTTTGTGGTCGTAATAAGCTGTGACGGGGTTTTTATTGGCTGCGTAATCCGCCCCTATCGTAGCCGCTGGGTATATCAGACCCACAGTTTAACGTGAACCCCAACCACGAAGCGGTCTGACATAATTTATATTAAATAGCAAGCTGTACAAATCGTGAATGTTGGGTTAAGAGCCTTTGAAAGTCGCAGCCCATACCGGGATACGAGCCGAGGACTTTCCGATCTGCAGTCAGACGCCTTAAACACCGAGCCACCACACCACTTTGTCGGAAGTGGTGTTTGGTGTTGACAGACAAAAGTTGTGGCGTCAACTCTTTTCCGTTCTTCGCCGTTGCTGATCAACGGCTTTGCATTGTTTTACTCCCTTCGGATATTGGACGAGTGATTGAGGGGGACGGGGCATCCTGTCAACAGGTGTTGTAGCAGCCACTTCCACCATCAATTACAGGCCGACAAAGCCGCGCTCTATCTTCACAGGGCACCCGCTCAGTGGAAAATATTTACGAGCTGTCTTGTTGCGGTAAATAAGCAGACCGCACCAGTAATCACCTTTAAAGGGGCTTGATTTTCCGAGTCTTCTCTCACTGGGGAGACGAAGTTGACTAGTGGCACTGGTGTTTAAATTGTTACAAAATTGTAGTGATACAAGAAAACTCATGTCTCACACGCCTCTAGGAGGTGCACTATTTTGTTGTAGGTTTGATAACTCTCTTCTTGCCTGTAGTCTACTGATTGTGAAAAATAATTTTCGAATAATGATCATAAAACGTGATCGCATGTTTTGTTTTCAGTTCTTCCTTTACTTCTTAAGTACCAATAAAATAGTATTCCGCTTATAACTTGCCCAGCAAAACATAATGTATATTACGTGTAAAAGAATCTTTGTGAATTTCTATCATACCTATGACTGAAAAGTTTAACGTAATGTGAAAATATTGATACAAGCACAGTGTTGTCTTCAGTGAAAATTGCTCTAAAAGGAGTTATCTAGTATAGGCTCACTCTACACTCACCTCGATAGCTATTGGCTGGAAACGACGATGACGTCACGCTCCCGGTGTTGGGAAATTAACAGCGGCTGGAAATTCGAGGTTATGAGCGCAAGTTAATAACTAAACAACTGTGAAGAAACAAATTGCCAAAATACTTTCATTAAGTTTGGTTTTCGCAGCATTTAATTTTAAATGAAATAGTCAGGTTAGTTAAAAACATATGATACACATTACGGTTGAAAATATGGGGAATAAAATTGTACTTTACTATTCAATGTATTCTCGTCGTATCTATTTTTCAATCACTGCTGTTTCGCTTTTCGGATATCTTTAGGTACCCAAGTATTTACAGCAGACAGGTTACGTGGGACTTAAGTTTAAGGCTATTAAAAATAAAAAGTGGATTTTTTTACAGTCGTGTTTTCTTCGCTTAGTCGCGTGTTCATTGTAACTGATTTCCTCTGCCATCTTTAGGTATTAAGCTAGATCGACTCTGTGCGTGTTTAATAAACGTCCCATCAGAATCAAGAGATTTTATCGAAATTTTTCAGAGGGAACTCTTAGGGTGAAACACAGACGAAGTTCGTATTTTAGCCAGATCAGATTAAGAATTCTATACCCGTTGCTGTACTCAAAACATCCTCTCGGCCTTACAATAGCAGTTTAATAATTTAACTTAATCCACAATCCGAATGCTGGATGAATTCTCCCGAAGGGGTACTAAGCCGATAAACCAAAGGCGCGGAACAGCCTTCGGAATCTATAGTTAAACATGGAATCCGAACCACGACGCAACCTGTCGTAGCTCATATGAACAAAGCAAAGCCCGCAGTATTCCTATCCGTTCCTGGATTCGAAACTGTGACCGGGAATTATAAAAGCACTAAAGTACTAGACCGCCTATTTTAGATTAAATTTTTTTGCTAAATTTGTTACGCTTGACGGCTATCAACACGAGAGCAAAAAAAATTAATTTTTATTGGTTTAGTCTTAAAACTGTTCAGGTAAGAATTAGCCACGTGTGTGACTTGTTTACTTTAATACTTTTTTTCTCTGCAATTGGTTTCAAGCAACTATATTGTAGCATCATTTCTATTACAGTGCCATGTCTTTGAGAGTATGCACTAAGTTGATATTTTATCATAAGTTATTAATTGGCTAAGTCCGATATAAATCAAAAATCGATTTATAATTAAGTAATTTATTCATTATTAATCGATCTTTGTTTATCTTTCTGACATTTGAATTTAAAGACAAAAGAATTTATTTTTAACACAGAACAATTGAAGAGATCTCAAGGTTTGTTACAGGGTGGAACTTGCTAAAGTCTCGCGCGTACGTAAGCGTTTTTACAGCAACACTGGAATTGTTTGACAGATAGGCGACGTGAATTATACTCGACTTTATTAATACGACCACCATTCACTCCCATGTCTGATTGAAATATAATATTCTACGATCAACATATAAGAAGACCTGTGCCAGGACACGTAAATTTAAGTGCCCTACAGATGATTATGATTACTGTTTCTTTCCTCATGGATTTTTGAGCAGCATAAATAGTTGCAAACTACCACATTCTACCTTCCAATCGCTCCACCTAAGATAAGTTCGCTGAAAGTACAGTGTTGTTCAACTATTCAAAACAGCATATTTCACCTAGCAAACTATTTCAAGATTTACAGGTTTTATATGAATTTTTTCAGCCTTGCCAGTCTCTTCCTTCCATTACGCAGGCGATAAACTTTTACATCAATTCCATAAACACTGACCGAGCGTGGTGGGTGAGCGGAAACGCTCTGGCCTTGCATTCCGGAGGACGCGGGTTCGAATCTTCATCCGGCCATCCATATTGGTGTTTTCCATGGTTTCCCCAAATCATTCCAGGCGATTGCTAGGATGTTTTCTTCAGAAAGCCATGTCCGAATTCCTTCCCGTTCCTTGACCTATTACCTTCCCACCTCTAATGACATCGACGTCGACAAGGCGTATAGCAACAACAAAAAAAAGAAATCCATAAACATTGGTTCAGTGAAGTATAATTTCACATTTAGTTTCCATATTACGTATGGTCATTTGGCTTCCATATTACGTGGAGAATTCAACTTTCTGTATCAGTAAAGACGATGGTTGCAGGTTATTTAGAACTATGCTATTATTTTGTGGACCTTATAACTAATTACGGTAAGGTTTGCATATCTTTAAACTTCAATACCGGTAGAAGGGTTATACGTGGAATTATATTAGAAGAAAAGAAGGGAAACTGTGTCTACAAGCAGAATTTTTTTCGAATAACATTATTTTTCAAGAAGGTGACTTCAGTTTTTTTTTAAATGGCTGCTGTTAATAGAACAGCTTTTAAAGATGACAATGGAATTAGCAGACGTACAGAAACAGAGGTTTCATTTAATTATGGTTTGCGTTTGCCAAACCAGTCAATATGAATTGTATGTCTGTGGTATGTTGCACCGTTTTATCACGCTAGAGAAGTAGTTGGGATAACACTGACAGCTGAAAGCGAAACGATTAAATTCTTGGAATGGAAACCTGTTGGTGTTTACTGTAGCGCCAGCAATTTAGCACCATTCGTGTTTACACGAACGCTAGCGGATGTTTCGGGCCCTCTGATGCATGCTGTCTATATAAGATCTACTCTTTGTATTGCCTGTCAGCGATGTTATTTATTGTAACTGGTTCGCATAAAAAGCGATACTGTTTAACTGGCATGTGTAATCGGCCCGTTCTTTGACACGAGTAAGTGATGGATCACGCCACCTCATCAGGAACAGTAACGGAAAATAAACTTGTCACACAGCTCGCCACCCCCGCGTGCATTTCGCGCATGGCGACCTCCGATGAAGATAAATGCAGCGAGCAACATTTTTGTGACGCCTCGTCGAGGGCTATAAGATTAGCCGACGGTTGACCTGACAGTCCGGTAGCAGCATTGATAATTTATCATGGCGCGGCGCGTTCAGCGAATCGTTTACGCGCTCATTCGGAATGCACCCGCTGATGGCTCTGCGATTATTTATTGGCCTGTGTCAATGCCGGTCTGCGACCGCGTCGCTGTTGTAGCTGTCCTAGGCACGGCCTCAGGCTGAGCATAACGGTAAACACGAACGAGCAGTCGGCCTTCCAAGGTCGCCCCACCGTTTGTGGTCAAGCTGTAGGAGTATCGGGTGTTACAGTACCATTCCTCACGCTTGTTGGCTGTCAGGTCGATTACACACTCAGCTACTTCCCAGTGTTACACACCTGTTCAACAAAACCAGATCCTGATGCAAAACCCGAGCATGCTGGTTGAGCCGTCATGCTCTGGCACCGCATTTGGGAGGACGCAAATTCGAATCCCCCTTCGTCATCCAAATTTGGTTTTTCCATGGATTCCCAAATCACTCCAGGCAAATGCCGGGATATTTCCTTCAAGAGACTATGACCGAATTCCTTCCCGTCCTTTGCCTCCTTCCCCGCATCTAATGACCTCGTCAAGGCGTAAAGCCATAAAAAAAAAGCTGATCCAAAATCTAAAATATGGTTGTTCAAGACGTCGGAGTACCTTCACTACAAGATTTTGAGTTTAATTATTGTCGGAACAGAGGGTTAAGCCAATTAAAGAGTTGATGAATATCAGAGTTTGAGCTACTAAGGAACTCCAAAATTTCAAAACATGCAAAGATTAATTTGTGTCACATTAATTTAGCAGTATAGATTAGATCACCACGGAGAATAATTTTCAAATACTTCTCAGTATGATGAATCCATACTTCCAGGTTATAAAGCCGAAACTATTTCAAGCTATGACGTGTTTGCACTCGTAGCAACATAATTACAAGTTTGTCACAACAGCATTCAGTTGTTAAAAGAACAACGTCATTACGGTACCATATGGGAGTCATTTAGTTTTCGCCTAGTATCAAATACCTGACAATTTCTTGAGTTCTCTAAGAGGGTATTATTTGTACTTCCTCCCTAATGTTGAGCGATATGGATGAAATATGTTCTATACCCTAAGATATTTAAAAGCCATCTCTTAAATTAAAGACATCAGGTCTAAAATATCAAGATAAAACAATATTTTATAATCTATATAAAAATAAAGGGGCTATAATAAAAGTAGACAGTCATGAAAGACATGCATCAGTTAAAAAGAATTAGAGACAATGCTTTAGACTAACCCTATTAATATTTAACCTGCATGTAGAGGAAGCAATAAAGGAAGTAAAAGAAAAACTTTATTGTGGTATAAGTGTTCAAAGAAAAAAATTAGTATTCTGCGATTTACTGTTGACATTGTCTTATTAGCAGAACAGTCTGAGGATACTGAGAAGTTACTGAATGGTTTGAACAAAATACTCTAGGAAGACTTTGGGCAAAAGTATAAACTAAAGCAAGACAAAAGTAGCGAAATTTAACAGAAATAATTTTAGTAACAGTAGATTAAATATTAAAATAGGATCGGGCGCAACAGGAGAATTAAGTGAAATCTGTTCTTAGGAAGTAAAATTTCAACTGATGGGCCAAGCAGGAATGATATTGAAAACAGAATAGCCATAATAAAAAGAGCCTTCTTTGAAAAAAAAAGAGAAATCGTTTAGTTTCAAATGTTGATCTAAAATTGAGAAATAACTTCTTTAAACTGTTTGGAGAGCAGCACTATAAATGGCAGGAATACCAAAAAGAAAGAAAAGAAAATTGAAGCATTTGAAAGGTGGTGCTATAGAAGGATGTTTAAAATTAAATGGACATATAAATTACGAAATGGACGTGTTTTGGAAATAATGGATGAGAAAAGAAGTTTGTGGAAGAGTCATACAGAAAGTCGGGACAGTATGGTGGGTCACATTGTAAGACATGTGGGATTGGTTAATTTGTTAGTGAACGGAACAGTCGAAGTTAAGAAGTGAAGAGGAAGACAGAGATTGGAATATATGAAGCAGATACTTGATGAAGTAGGATGTAGGGGATTGTTGAGATGTAGAAGTTAGCGCAAGATACGACGAGATGAAGGATTGCAGTTCATTATCATGAAAACGTGCGCACAGAAGTTCAATGAGACAGATGATATATTTGTTTTCAAAGAGGTGGCCGTGTATGTAATACAATGAGATAACATTATCGGTACAGATTGTCTGTCTGTATCATCACCATGGCTTAGGGTTAATGATCGAATAATGAGACGGCTGATCAAACATTATCATGTTACATCCTGGTAAGCTACTGGTGCAAGTTCCAGTATACTACCTACTATTCTAAACGGAATTACAAATCAAGATGATGCCATTTTATGCGTGAAGAGGTTGGAGAAGACACGATGATATCAGAAGATGATGTCATTAAATGCTTGAAATAGTTGGAGAAGATACAAATATTGCAGAAAATTATCTTGCAGAACATCTGCTGCAATATTGAAGATTTATTATGTCAAATACTATGAGAATTCAAACTTCTATGTGTCCTATTGAAAATGTATTTTTAATTGCCCAGAAACGAATAAAAGAAATGAAAAAAACCAATAAAATGAGATATATTTTTTATTTATCTTTTACATAGAAGAATAAATTTAAAATAGCTAAGTCACTTCACATCTTGTTGATGCCACATTATCATATCCAGCTATATGGTACTTTAAATTTTGTTTAACTCTATACCTAATATCATCACTTACCAGCAAATTTTTATAAGCATTGATTTACGTTTTCAACAGTGAATAGTCCATTGATAAATTGATGGTGTATATCACTCCACTCACAAATACATTATGAATGTGTATATCAATCGGTTTTTCTATCAGAGCACGAGAAATGCCAAATAGCACTTTATCCGCCAATGAAGGCGGTATGGTTCATTCAAGAGGCCATTGCCGAATTCCTTCCCGCTCGTTGCCTTCAATCCTTTGCCGCCTCTTATGAACTCGACGTCGACCAGGCTTAAAGCTATAAGAAAAAAAGGTTTTATCCTGGCCGAATCTTTATATTGTTGCAGAGTTAAATTTTTAATGTTGGATTTGTGCCCTCCTAAAAAAATTTCATCTTCCTAAATGAGCACTTTCTTTACTGAAAGAAAATTACATTTAATCTTACACAGCAAATTGTACTACATTTAACATGAATCATTACTCATATTTATTTAATTAAATTAAATTGCAATGGAGCGCACGCTCCGTTATCAGTTTCGAAATTCTTAGGGTTCAAGTGCAAAGTTCTTCAAAGAAAAAATTTCAAAGGAATAATAAGATTACTGAAAAACTTATGCGAAAGATCTGGTTCTTTCTTATTCAGTCAGATTCAGGCAGATTCATAATGACAATGGAAAGCTCAAATTTTAATTAACCAAAGACAATTAACGCATTAATTGTTCGAAAACTGTGAACCGGAAACCACCATCAAACTCTCCACGTCGGCCTGGATTGTCCTGTTAGGAGACTCAGTGGAACGATCCAGCAGAGGCAACTGAATGGCTGCAATATCTCCACATCTATGTCTCATTCCATCTATTGTAATTCAATATAATGATTATTGTGTATCCTTCTGCCACACGAAATAAATAAATTTTATAAAAAGAAAAAGCAATTGATAGAATTTTTGATAATTTTCGGACGCATTTCGCCTCTTGTCGAGGAATTTTCAGCGATATGGAAAACATTGGATCGCCGAGGGGGAAATCTCGACAATAGGCGAAACGAGTCCGAAAATAAACAAAAATATCAGCAGTTGCATTAGAGTTTATTTAAATAATAAATTTTTATTTTAAGAAGAAATGCGTTATGACATCGCTGATTTGTTATGTCAACTAATGGCAGAACCTTTAGCAAGACCCCTCACGCGAAAAACGGTACATGTGGTACAGATTTTCGTCTTTGGTTCTACTAACTTTTCTTTAAGGGCCTTACATAAAGTTGCGATGGAGCACATGCTCCAGTGACAATTTGTTGTATTTTTAATGATTATTCTTATCGGATCGTCTGTTTGTGTAGCTGTCGGACTTCGAATTTCTTTTTAGATTATACGTAATAACAGTCGCCAGGGTTACATGTCCCATTTAAACTCGTCCAGTGCTTTAATTTTCAAACTTATTAATTTAACTTCTCAGATTTGAAAGATAATAAATTTTATATGACTTCTTGCAATTTATTAAAACATTATTCGATAGATAAGGATGCGAAGATACGAGGTCCTTTGCTCGCAGTAACAGTTTATCACCAGCTCAAGCGCACACACCTATTACCTCTCCGGGCATCCAGATTTGGGTTTTCCATGGTTCCCCAAATCACTCCAGGCAAATGCCGGGATGCTTCCTTCAAAAGGCCATGGCCGAATTCCTTCCATTCCTTGCCCCCATCCTTGCCCCCCATCCTTTCCCGTCTCTAAAGACCTCGATGTTAAAAAGAGACGTAAAGCAGTTAAAAAAAAAAATATTACCTCTCCGTTTGTTACTCCGGTCGTTTCCATCACTACTAATTTTTCCCAGAGTAACCTTAAGCCTTTTGTTATTTCTCTAACTCGTTATGCCACAAATTTCTCCCCTTTTCCTTTACCCACCTACTTTTGTCCTCTACCAATTTCAACTTAATTCTTTCAACGTTTTTAGTAAATTATTTATCATTTCTCTTACCAAAAAAAGAAAATCTTCCCACATCCTTGTGCCGGAAATCGAGTGCCAGCTTGTGGTCATAGTCATCTTTTCCCTTCCATGCATTACTTTTAACTCTTACACCAATTTCTTTCCACGCTTCATCACCTGTATATGCCTTGTACACTTAGGAAGTGTGAAGGGTATTTTATCTGCTTCAGTGTTATTCAAGATGTATTTTTGCTGCGAGAGATGTGAACGATTCGTGCCCAACGAAAATTGCTCAAAAATTGTATACAGTAAAGTTACCTCACCGTTCCAAGAATGACGTCGAGGTCATTAGAGGTGGAATAGGACTGGGGGCTAGGAACAGAAAGGAATTCGGCCGTGGCCTTTTGAAGGAATCATCCCAGCATTTGCCTGAAGCGATCTGAAGAAACCATGGAAAATCCGAATCTGGATGGCCGGATGGGGATTCGAACCCGCGTCCTTCCGAATGCAATGCCAGAATCGCGTCACTTTGACGTCAGTTCTCAGGGTGAGGTTTTCCTTTATCTATAAATATGCTTGAGGTTCAATGCGTCGCGAAGAAATTGCAGCCGGCAGTGTGTTTATAATACTGCGGCTGTAAGTGGAGACAGTGCGTGTGTGTTATTGCGGCTGTCATCAGACACGGTGCCGCCCGACGCGCATTCCACAGGGTCGGTCGACGACCGAGCACTGCGCACTGACACCCACTGCCATTCCAAATGTCTTGCTCCTCAATCGCGTTTCTCCTCTATCTGTCTACGTATTGTTGGCCGAACGAAAATATGAACGAAACAGCAATGGAGCGCTGAGTACGAGATTGGGGTAAAATGGTAAACCGTCTATTAGCAACTGGTTTTATTCATATACTGTATGCTCAGACGCGTTTCGTCCTTGTGGAATGGGGCATCGTCAGTGAGACTTATGGTTGAGGCAGTTTAGTGTTGTAAAAAAACGGTTTTTTTCTGACTTGAAAAAAATGAAAAAAACTGTGAAAAAAACATGTTTTTTTCATAACTACTAAATTTCAAATTTTTAAGGCATTTATCGTTTAATATGACTGTTTTAGAGTTTATACTAAGTACGTTTCTTAATTTTAAATCTACTATATTTTTCTGGTTCAGTAGAAAAAAAAAATACAAAAATATTGGCAACATTGACTGAAGTTTTCTTTTACGAATGGGGACTTCCCGAAAAGGCTAGGTTGCGCTAGAAAGAATCCCCGTTCCCCGTTGTTTGGATTGATACTCGCTATTTGAACTAGTGCTGCCATCCCTACAAATTTATCTGTAGACCTACAGATCTTTTCAAAAAATTAGGAAATTTTAATTTATCTATGGTTTTTTGCCTCTTTTAATTATTTATTGTGCTTTCCTTATATTCGTATACTGGTTAAACTCGCAGAGTATAGTGATACTGAGTCATTAAATTGTCAGTAATTATGAATCATTTCCTTGCAACCGTTGGCGTAAACCAACGACTGAAAAGAGATAAAGTTCCTATTTTGTACGAAAATAGATTTAAATTCAAACTTAGAACTATCGGCGCAGTCTTTATGCATGTGTTC
The DNA here is from genome assembly GCA_031002005.1 of Vandiemenella viatica. Taxonomy (NCBI): domain Eukaryota; kingdom Metazoa; phylum Arthropoda; class Insecta; order Orthoptera; family Morabidae; genus Vandiemenella; species Vandiemenella viatica. Next base: position 28,915 of record JARYHS010015521.1, read on the forward strand.
TTTGCTCACAATTTAAAATTGCAATCTCGAAAGCTTTTGCGGACAATACATCCAGTAAAATAAAATGTAATTATTTCTGAACTTATGGATCTAGAGCAGACAGAATAAGAAACAGAAAATTCCGACTCCGACCGAACTAGTGTTGGTTGTACGGATACTAGTGAATATGGTACTGACATAGAGGATGAATAAAAAATTATGTTACCTATAGAGATACATTTATGATTTAGCAAGATTTAAAACACATGTAAAATGTAAGTTCCGTAAATAAAACTGTAGTTTATCAAATATATTGTTTTCTGAAAAAATTTAGAAAAAAAACAAGGGTACTAGGTTTTTTTCATGTTTTTTTCACAAATCTGAAAAAAAAACATTTTCAATTTGCAACACTAAGGCAGTTACATGGTGGTCAGGAATAGCTCCATTTGCACTTTTTTGTGACCATAACTGTAGTTGTGGTTCCAAATAACTGTAAGAATAACTATTGTTACCCTTTTTTTGGAGGTAACTATACCACTGTTTTAAAATGTATTGAAATTTTCACTTCGCGTTTGACGAACTGCAAGAACACAAAGTGTAAATTTCAATAGATTCTGAAACAGTGGTATAGTTACCTCCAAAAAATAGGGTGAGAATAGTTATTCTTACAGTTATGCGGAACCACAACTACAGTTCTGGTCACAAAAAAGTGCAAATGCAGCTATTCCTGACCACCATGTAACTGTCTCAACCATAAGTCTCACTGACGATGCCCCATTTCATAAGGGCGAAACGCGTCTGAGCATATATGAATAAAACCAGTTGCTAATAGACGGTGTTTCCATTTACAATTTTGTAACAAGCAACTGCGGAAGGATGGCCAATTTACCATGGTAATAGCGGTATTATGTAAGCAGATAAAAAAAAATCATTTAGTGATTCTCAACCTGTGGTCCTTGAATATATGCAAGTGATCCACAGGCAGACTATTAAAAATTTAATTCTAACTAAATTCAAGATATTTTAACAAAAAAAAAAATTAGTAAAAATTGTTGGCTTAAAATGGATATCATACTCGTACTGTATAAGGCTATAAGCGAATGTGAGCTAAACGCCAATTTCAACTGCTTCAAGAAATCAGGTATTTCCGGATATAACGATATGACAACGTTCCTTTGAGCTCGAGTTAAAAACCATTTTATGAAGGCCTTATTGGAGGTGGAGGTCCAACAATTGGTAGATATAGTTAGTAAATTACAGACAGGTAAAAAAAATAGGCATGTATAAATCAGTGGCCCGTAGGATTATTTTAGACGTTATAATCCTCCTCGGGTTGAAAAATATGGAGAAACAGTGCTATAAAATATTGAGTTTGAAACAAGTGTGAACAGCGAAACACTGAAAAATATGAAAGATAATAATAGTTTTAGTGTTAATGAAAATAGCTCCAATTTATGATGCATAAAATGTACAAAGCCTAAATATCGCAGTGTTCCCGATAAGCCAACTCATGAGACTCGAGAACAGTCAAATTCCTCTCATATTTTCATCTCAATTGCGAAGGTACAAAATTTAATTTTGACTTTAATATATAACTTAAAACGGTAATTAATTTTGGTGCTCTTTTGTTTTAAATAACTGAACAGTTCTATCCAAATTAGACATATTAGATAACGTATATTCAACAGATATTATAAACATGCCGACCCTGGCAGCTTGGGAGTCTAGTATCAGCATCTTATGCTGAGTATCGCAGGTTCGAATTAATCCCCGCTCTTTGAATGAATCGCACACACGAAGGTGATAATATGAAAACAAATCTCTGGATCTTGCTCTATGATTTAGTCGGCCAAATACCGTTTAAAAAAGAAAGATTATAAACACACATGACGTAGATTCAATCATAAAATCACTCTAAAGTTAATGCAAGATTTAGTTGATTAGTGCAAATTAACGGAAACTTGTTGCTAAATAGAGTTCTGGGGAGGTTCTGGCAAACATGTACAGGTCGTTTACCCACCAAATCCATCACGCTATCTAATTTAACATATCAATTTGTTATATAACTCGCTATTTCTGAGCAATGCAATACATCATCTTAAATTAGGTCACCTGTAAATACTAAATATTAGAATTATCCACCATTAAAATAAGCAGGGGACCACTTAAGATAGGTCATAAGTACATCAAATATAACACCCCAATTAGTGCCAATATATATATATCCCACTCCCTTAGTTATAGTTCAACAATATTTCAATCTATCGATAGTGAAAAAGCTAGCAATATAATTGATGATAAAAGCGGAAAGCCATCCTCAAATACCCCAAATGAGACATTAGTAGTAAGAAACCCTGGCACTAAAGATGACAATGCAGCTTTGCTGTTAAAATTTAATTGTTTTCAACCTATGAGTCGCTGTCCTAGCTAGAGTGTTAAAGACTCGGCATAAGAACGGAAGTTAGACTGTTAGGGCGTATACTGGCGATGAGGCATAGAAAGATATTGCAGTAGGTATGAAAAGTAGTTCATGGAAGGGAAAAGATGACCATGACAACAAGCTGGCACTCGATTTCAGGCACAAGGGTGTGGGAAGATTTTCTTTTTTAGGTAAGAGTGGCAGGGATTCGAATGAGTTACCAAGGGGAAAAATGAATAACTTACCGAAAACGTTAAAAGAATTTAAAGTTAAAATTTGTAGACGGCAAATGTAGGTGGGTGCAGGATAGGTGGAAGTTGGGTGTCTAGGGAAATTGCCACCGGAGCGTGTGCTCAATTGCAATTAAATTAAATTAAATAAATAAAGGATATTGTTTCACACATTGCTTGATTGTTGTGTTCATCAATCAGTTCCAAGTTAAAAAAGAAGTATGCTCGCTTGAATGTTTATAACAAAGATATATTGAAATAAAATAACTAGCATTTTCAAGTATAGTATTAGTTCTTGCGGATCGAAAAATTGTCAAACTAAAGGCCAACATTCCGCGTTGTTAGTTACATCGTAAAGAATTAACCGTTAGTTTAAACATAAAACTTTTCCATTGATGTTCGTACAGGCTGTATTTCACAGTATTAAATTTTGTCAGCGTTTTGTATTGTCGTAAGTGTGTAGAAAAGAATTTTCCAAATTTATTATTATAAGAAATGCATCATATTCGTGGTTTAGATAGTAGCACATAGAAGGCTATCTTATTACTTTCCTCGTTAAAATCTTAGAAAAGTTTCTGGTTTATCGGTTTTTACACTTCTAGAACTCCTATTGGTTTACACAGCGTAGTAGTAAAGATGAGATAAAATCTAATTTAAACCCTCTAAAATAGATATTTACGGTAATTGTTATAGTTGCAAATAAACTGGTAGAGTAAATTTAAAAAAAGTATCGTAATTTCGGGACAGTCCATAAAATAGAAGCTCGTAAAATATTTCAGCGTGTCCGGATATAGAAGTGAAGCCGCATTTACAATAGCAATTTTTTTAAAAAAGTTTCAATTTTTCAGGAGTCTTTGTAGTGATCCTCATAGTTAGGGATTCTTTCTGTTCATGAATTATCATGGCCGTTTATGGCTGGGCCGCATGTATGGGTAGACTTCTCTGGTATAAATTCTTTTACGTTACAGCAAACAAATGTCATATAAAGCACGCCAGCCTTGAAAAACGATGTGGAGCGGGCAGGATACGGCTGGCCCCCATACCTGTCTGAGAGGCGCAGGTAGTAGCGGGAAGGAAGGCACAAAGGATGCAGGTACCGCAGGGACAATGGGAGCCGGGTAGGCAGGTAGTGGGGAACAGCCTGACAGGGCCAGACTAGACCCGGGTAGTTCTGTATAATGAGGCTCCACATTAAGACAAAGTAACCACCTCAGCTAATCACATACCACCAACTGCTACTGGTTTAATACTGTGTCTTTTAGAGTGAAAAAGGAGCCGGGACCTCCATCGGCCAATTTTTCAAGTTTGACGTCTTGTTATGCAATATTTACTTGCTTCACAGCAGACAAATGTTTACGTATGATCTGTACTGAATAATCTGTTCTTGAGTAAATAACAGGATGTTGAATATCATGAGGACAGAATCATCAGCAGCAAATAGTATTTATATTAGACTGGTGGCTCTAAAATTCGCATTTTCTGAAATTACTTAATACGTGAAATATATGTGTAAATTTAAATATCCTGCTCCAAAAAAAGAGGATAAAAATTAAGTAAATAAAAATAAAAAATCTTGATATTGTAGAGAGGCGTTATTAACGATACTTACACATTTCGCGAATTATCTCACCGCGTGATTCGGCAGGACTGTGGTTCTGATCGTTGTCCAGCCATCCAGATTTGAATATTCCATTGTTTCCCAAAATCACTTCAGGCAAATGCAGAGATGCTTCCTTCAAAAAGATCATGGCCGAATTCCTTCCCGTTCCTTGCTCGCCGTTCTTTCAGGCCTCTAATGATCTCGACGTCGGCGAGGCGTAAAACCGGAAACAAAAAAAGAGAATTAACATTTTATTAAAAAGTCATTTGTTCTTTTGGAACTTTAGCCAATGCCCTTTTTCTATCAACCACTGTTCAACCATGTGTTTTCGTATTAACAGTACTGAATTATCTAACAAATACAACACGGACACAAATCACCAATGCGCTTGCCCACATGCGACATGCGGTGAAGTGTACCACCCCAGCGTAGTTAGCATGACAGTGAATAGTTACATGTACTGACGGACTGCTGTAATTAAAAAAAAAAAAAAAAAAAAACTTCCATGTGCTATGACTGATCTTTGTTCGCTAAGGAAACTTTCATCCCACAAACTTGTAAACTGATTTCCAGATCTGAAGATGATAGTACAACACTACCAGATTCAATACCTTGTCCGAGATCGGAAAAGCGCGGTGAAGTTCTTTGTTCCGATGGCGAAACAAATTTTCGCCGTTGATGCCTCTGCAATAAGGCATTAAAGAAGGTCGTGTGGCAATTCACATTATTAAGCGACGAACAAGGATAATCAGAGATTATATGGACATTCCGGACTTGCAAACCTTGAATGGTGAATAGAATTTAGTGTTCTCAGACAACTTTTTTATTTCTCGAAAAATATTATTTCTTACAAATGAACATCCGTGGCTAACATCAATTTAGTACAATTACATTACACCTACCAGTGATATCTCATTAATGTTATTGTTTTAAAATGTATTCAAATGATTTACACCAAATCTTAATTCAAGTTTAAAAGAAAAATGTTATTGAGAGCGAGGACCAACATGATTTTCTAATGACATTGGTCTATTTGCAGACGAGATGAAATGTGTAATAGATGCGGGAAAAGAAATAACAGAATAAACACTGTTAGTAAGCATGAAAAATTAGGGCGATTGTTGGATAAATGGAAAAAAGGATAGTAACAGTAGCAAAAAGCTGAGTCTTCTGGGTGAAGGTTTAACTCTCCGGCTTGGCATTAGGATGGACGTGGGTTCGATCCTCGATCCCGCTATTCTGATTTCGGTTTTCCCAAAATCACTTCAGGCGAATGCCGAATAGTTCCTTTGAAAGGTCATGGTCTAGTTTCCTTTTCATTGACCCCAATCTTCTTCCGGCCATAATGATCACGACGTTAAAGAGTCATAAAATCTAGAGTAAAAAAGAGTAGAAAAAACCGTATTTAAAAGTATTGCAGAGTAGTTTAATTCTTCATAACTGAAAAGTACCCTCAATTTTTTTAAATTTTTTTTGGGCAAATTAGGTTTTTGTAATACATTTAATCAGTACTGAAACGAATGTAGCAAAGGCTACTAGTTTGGAGTGAAGGTAAGTTTTAAGGCAATGATCAACTGTCAAAACCAAAATTAAGCTAGAAGACTAAATGCGATTTCTTCCGCCATTGCTGTGCTGTAACACTGGCAAAATAACGTTCATAAACAGTAAGATAGTGACCAGCCGTCCGAACTGTTTCCCCTGATTTAACAGTTGACTGATCTCAGTTGGAACATATTCTTTGCATGTAATAATGTTTGAAATCACTTAGTGATCAGAAATATCAGATTTTTACTGCTCGAGACTGTAATGCAGAAATCTTAACCGTATATGTATATATATGAAGACAGCATCCCGCAGAGATACGCTTTTAAAAACCGTAAGCTAATGCTACCTTTTTAGTCAAGTATAACTTGGTGGCCTGAACTAAGCTATTGCGCCAACACTGATAATACAAAGCACCTGACATTCACTTATCGTCTGCTGTCGAAACTCAGAGGGATTTCCAGATAAAATTGATTTATCTCGTTCTTCAAGATATTGCGGCTGTTGCAGTCAAGGTTTCGTTGGTTCAAGGCTAAATCCACTTGCACAGAATACTCTTTGAGAGGATCTGAAACGATTGGTGGTTTGTAAAATTAAACACATCTTCACCTAGGATAGGAACCAAAATGTTTCATTATAATAATTGGACACGTGTGTCTGTGTCGGTGGAAAAACTTAGTCAGAAAATTTAGGTCCTGAAAATCTAGACAAGTCGTCCATTGGAAAGAAGTATGTACTTGCTGAATATCACTGTAGTATTCTTGATAGTACTACTTTTGACAATCTGTGTAGCAACGTCACACTTCAAGTGACCATTCAAGACATTTCCTCATTTTCTGGACTAGCAAACATCACCAAACGAGCTAAAACAAAACAAAAAACAAAAATTATCGCATTTCTGAAATATATATTATTTCCGTTCTTAAAATTAACAAAAATGAAAAGAATGAAAATCTTGTTCAATAATAGATTTCTAACGTCAGTAATTCAAATTATTTTAAATGAGATGATCGAGGGATTTCTCTGCATATCATACGCCTGATGGATTTGCGGGTGTTTTGCAAGATCTTAATGCCGGTTACCATTAAACTTTCTTTTAAATTCCAGCTAACTAAACACAATACCATACAAATAATTAATCACGACAGTAAGCATGGAGGAATGGAGAAGTGCCTGTTAGGATTTAGACAGGGAGATTATTACCCGCTTCCTCCCATACATTGTTACTACGGCTGTTGAATCAGACGGAGAAACAAAAGGCAGTAGAAAATGATTGCACTAAGAGTAAAACTGATCCTGAAGACATGTGGAACTTTTAAATTCAAATGTCTTCTTAGTTACCAAAATTTGTAAATGTAAACAAGCCTTCAAATCTTTTCTTCGGATGGAGTTGTTCAGGAAAGATCGAAAAGAAATTTACACAAAAATTCTGCCTATTGGAGTGTAGATTACTAGAAGTTTGAATAAATCATATCCTATAGTTTAGAGTACTTGAAGGAAGAGATGGATTAGATCTTATTGTGAGATATTGTTACGATCAATTATGTCAAATGGAAGGAAAAAAGCTTTTCTGATCTACAAAAAATCGATTCATTGACGCAGAAGATATCAGAGGGATTACTGGAGTGCGATTTATTATTAATAAGAAAATTGACAATTTGACAATAATGAAACGTGATCAGTCTAGAAACTAAGCCTGCACCAGCCATATGCCGAATTCGAAAAGGTAATGAAGGATGTGACAAGTGAAGAAAGTCTCATAATTATTAGCTATAGGAAAACTGTAGCAGGAGAACGAAAAGAAGTGAATGTTCTAACGAATTAATGTCTAGGAGAAATAAATTACCAAGTACTTTGCCTCTTGTGAAATATACAAATTAGCGGTAACAGAAACACTGTTTATGAACTGTAAAAGAAAAATGTACAAGTGGAAACGTCAAGGTGATTATAGGTTATATCAATTAGATTTTATCACGGTTAAACAGAAATCAAATACTGGACTGCAAAGCGAATTTAGATCAGACAACATTCTAAGAGTTATAAAGTGTAGATTGGAAATGAGGAGAATAATGAAGCAACGTAGACAGACTGATGGTGGACGTCTGAAAAAACAAATCTTCAAAAACGTGAAGTAACGATAAAACTAGGAAGAAAACTGAATTTAAGAATACTGGTAACGTTGAACAAAGACAGTGAAAGTTTGGGAATGAAAAAACCAGACGACCAATAACTTTGAGTCACAGAGAAAGTACTGATATGTCACAGATCAAAGGAATAGGATCAAGAATGTTCAAAACGAGAGAGGAAGATAGCAATACGATTTCAAGTGAATGGATATCACTAGAAAACCAAGGAAAGATGGATGCAGTTGTAGTACGAAAAATAGACGGAAATGTTTATAAGTGAAATAGATGAGCATCTAGGAAAATTAAACAAAATTTTGGGAAAAATTGTAAAGGCATTGATGGGAGATTGTTTAAGATCATATAAATAATCTGAGGCAGTTTGGATTATAGTGTGATAGAAAAAGAGGTAGACGTTCTTATTTCTGGGATTACTTTTAATATCAGAACAACATATCAAGAACAACAATGATATTTATGACATCTGTGAATTTGAATAAAATATCTTGTGTTAATGTGGCATGGGCCAATGTGTTAATAATTTTAAAGATTCCTGGTCTAAATTAACATACAAGGAAAGAAATGTAGAATTTTTAGAAGAATCAATTTGACTAGGAAAAGAAGGCAACCGCTAGAGACAAACGTTGGATGAAAATAGTGTGAGGAAAGGCTCTGGTCTATTGGCACTAATATCTAACAATTATGAAATCAAACAATTAAGGAAGTGAAATAAATATTTGAACGTGCCAAAAGTTCGAGGATAAAACAATCAATATGCTGATTATATCGTTTGTTAGTAGGTTGTGTTGAGGAAACTGATAAATCACGGAGTGGTGTGGACAAAATATTAGGAGAGGAATATGGACTGAACATAAACAAAACGAAGAACAATGTTTTGAAGTCCAGCAGAGATGGTAACAATAAAAGAAGAACAAATGTAGAAATCGGCATAAAACAAAAGTAACCTTCTTTCAGAAAGAAAAGCTTTCTACTATCTGAAATTAACCTACGAAAGAATTATAAAGAACTATCTAAAACTGTGTGCATGGAACAAAACGCTTGGGCGTTGGGAATAATAGAAACAGAGAAATATGGAGCATGCAAATTTTAATGGCATGGAGGGATGTTAGTTGGGAAAAATAAAGTATAAAACGCTCTTGTTATGGAAACGATAGGCTAATGTAAGCGTTAGTACAAAAAGTTCATGAATGCGCAACTTGATTTAGCTGATATGGGAACTAGATCTGTATTTGACCATAACGGTTCGCACTGCAAAATTTGAAGAATATCCTTAAACTCTAAAAAGAAGACAGTGAAATACCTGACAGAAACTATGTCACTATATAGTAAGGATGAAATATCACGAACGTGTTACTTGATTTGTCTGGAATATAGAAGCGACCTGTATTTGACCCTAAAGGTTTGATCTACCAAATATTACATGTTTCTGTCGAACCTGGAGGGAAATCGAGATATTAACAAAAGTATTAAACATGCACTGAGACGATCTCTGTCTTGTATATATTGATTATAAAATGTTAAAAGGAGATAACACATTGTATCAAACCAGTCGTTAGAACGATGACAGGAAAAATAAAGACTTCGGGTGTTATTGTAAGTGGCAGTATTTGAATCTTTGGTGTACAAGATATTTCTGAGTTAGCGTAAATATTATACAGAATTCCTACGTTCCACATATCACCATGGATATCAAATACAATCAGAATTTTTAATTTATACTTCCTGGAAGTGTAACTTTTTGACTGTCGCATTTCAAAAGTAAATTTGTTGTAGAAGAATTTACTGTGAACTGGTTCCGTCATTACTGACTTTTTGTGGTTATGGGTTGGTTTTGATAGTGTTAAGAAGACACCCTTTCGACGATGTTTGAGAAAGCGAATCAGTCTTGATACGGAAGGTCTCATCAACACCCTCCAGTCCGGCCAATCATGCGATGCGGTATTTCCCCCTACACGACGCCGGCGTCCGATCATTATACGGCGGACTGGTTTCGTCGGTTCCGGAGGCCCAAAAGTGCGATCTGCATTTGTGGCCCCTGTACGTTGTGCCGGTTGGCGCAACAACGGGGTCCGGCACTCGATATCCGGCGCTCATATCGCCAAACCTAATTACCGGCACCGGCAGTGGGGAGGGGGCGGGCCCCGGTCGATCACGACTGCAGCGCCGCGCCGCGTCGGCCCCGGCAACTACGAGCGCGCCCTGCCCGGGTTCTGCCGGGATGGAGCACACAATTCCGGCACGCTCCAAAAGGCGGCATTGCTGTGGAAACAGAACGACCCAGCTGATGATAAAACTCCGACGCTCTTAAAAGCACACAGATTACACGTAGCGTCTAGGGTGGGGGAATGCGGTGCTGTGTTGTGTAGCTAGTGAAAGAACTTTATAAGGTTAGTAGTTCACATGTCATTCGATGTCCAGGAGATTTCGACCAGAAAACGAATGAATACTCAGTCATTCACCGAGTAACAGCGATTTCTTTCCCTCGAACTAACACCAGTATTGAATCGCGGCATTTTGGAAGATGTTGAAAGACAATGCAAGGGTTTTAACATCGAGGCATATAACAAGAAAACATGCAGAGATCCTTCATATAAAATTTCACACATTTTGCCTTCTTTTGCGAGGGCAAAGATGGCGGTTATGTTTTCAGTCAAATATGGAAGTGTGAACTAGCAACAACTGCCAGATTGCTCCACTATGTGGAAACTTCTCTGGAACAGCGACACTCTTTGGTGGAGAAATAACATCATCTGTGTCGGAGAATATAAACAGTTAATCCCGTGTACGAAGCAGATACATTAACTTGAAGCAGTCCTGACGAAGGCCCCAGGTTGGGGCTGCACCAGCAATAAAAACGCAGCACAATACCCGAAAAGAAAAGCAAGGGCAGTTTGTCAGAGATCCTCCATTGCTTTTCTGCGTCGAGTCGTATCGCTGCAGCAGCGTAATACGTCGAACAAGATACAGGTTACACCTATATTTTGTGCGAAGTCGAATCTAGAGAAGCAGTCTCATCATATAAACGTCGCATTTTGTTTTTATTGTTAGTTCCGAGTCTGAACTGAAGACATCTTGATGCGATTCCACAGAGGTATTCATTACTGCTCAGACAGGCGGCGCTGTACGTGACAGATTGCTGGTGACAGTCTGCGCACCGAGCCGGGAAATTTGATTCTTTTGTCGTCGCACAGGTGTGACGGGTAGTTTGGATGCGCTCCACAGCCGACGAGGCGCCTGCGGAAACCGGACTCACCGTGTCAACGGCAGTGCGAATGGTGGCTCCAAGACGCGTCTGTGTGTCACTGGTACGTTACAAGCAGAAAAACAGATCACTCATCTTCATCCTAAGGGTGGTGACTGTTGAACAACCTGAGATGACCACTTGCAATCGGTATGACGATCAAGACGGTTGATTTACAGTGAGCTGAAAAGTTCTTGGCCTGGCTCAGAAATGACACCGCTATTAATATATTTTTTTGTCATGATGTTGGTACACGTGTCACAATAACGAACGTTAATTTTCAACTTCACGTGTAAAATAGTTTTCCTTATACGGCTTATCAAGATAATCATAGTGTGTGTCATAGAAATTGAAAGACAGGAATATCGAGTCGTCATAAAATTGTTTGTACCGGACGGTTTGTTGCCAACGAAAATTCATCTAAGTTCATAAAATTTGTTAGATGTCTGCCCTAGCATGGTCAACAGTAAAGGAGAGGACAGCAGAATTTAAATAGTCATTCATCTCTTGAAGACAAACCACGTTAAGAACGAGCAAAAACGGAGCCTACGGATGAAAAAAATCGAGGTTAATATCAGCAATTAAAGATATATCACATAGCTGGGACCTAGGAACACCAGGAGATATTTTACATTAAGAATTAAATACGAAAAAGTTATGTATAAAATCTCGACGACCGCGTAGCTCTGGCGGTAGAGCGTGTAACTACGGCCCTGACTATCGGGGTTTGATACCCGACGAAGCCAAGGATTTTTCTTCAAAGATGAACGTCTGGAACGACTGCCCTGGCTCACTCAGCCTGCTGTCCAACGAGTACCGTGGTCGTAGCTCCGCGGGAAGGTAAAGAATGGCCGGAGCGTGGCGCTGACCCCGTCACATCTTTCTAGTGCCAATAGTTGCGAGTGGGAATGTAGAGCTCTACCTCCTCCGAATCTTATGGAAAGCGGCAACTAGCTGCAGACGCCCCGTGACTTTTACCTTGTGTGTTATATAAGTATCGCTTTTGTTAAATCCTGAACAAAGCAAACTTTTAAAAAGAATTCTGTCAAGTTTGTGCTTCGATTAGTTAGCATGGATGAATCGAGGGTCCAAACCTGCATGCCAGAAATGAAACAGCAATCAGAACATTGAATGAAGCCGATGACTCTATAAACAAGATGATGTCAATTTCATCTGGGATACAAAAGGGATTATTTTTATTGATTACCTTGATAAACACAAAAAGTGACGAATGTGACGATAAGTGGATAAACTGTGCGAAAAAAATTCGTTAACTGAGACCCGGATGAAAACGAAAAATAAATAATCAATCATCAAGACAACGCATCTTCCCACAAAGGTGGTTTGGAAAACTGACGGTTCTAAAGTTCGAATGGTTGGATCATCTACCCTGTTCAAAAGGTTCGTCCTTCTGCGACTTCTATCCATTTTTAAATCTAGATAAATTGTAAGAATCCGTTCATTTTAAAAGCTTTGGAAATTTTTTTATTGATTGAAAGAGGAACTACGTAGGAAATTAAATGCATTTTTGAACTAAAAACCACGTTCATTGCCTGTCGAGAACTTTTAACCTTCCTTTCGTATACTGCATGTATATTAACAAAACTAATCGACAACTGTAAAATTTTTAATAGCAGCACTTCTGTCATGTCAAGACCTAAAAATTGTTACAGGTGTATGCATTTAAAATGTTAATGGATCCGGTATTGAACCCTGAGATACTCGCGTGTAGATGAATATCCAATCTGAAAATTGTGGAATACGGTGGTCTTGAATTAAAGTATTTCGATGATGTTTTCTGTCATCTATTTAGGATATAGGAGAAAATATATTATACCTATGAATATTTTAAATTTTTTTCAATGATAGGATCATGATTAATGCAATCAAATATACAAGGCGTTCGCCGGGAAACGCTACCCTCCCAGTCTGTTGCCGTCACTTGCTGGGACAGTGGGGCCAGCAACTCCCGCCACACGGCGCCGTGAATCACCGCACTGTTTAACACCTCCGCTGCCCCAACAGTGTTGTGAATAAACGTTTCTTTGCGGTTTGGCTGGTTTGAGGCTTCATACTCTTACTAATCTGTACCGTGTTTGAGTGTGAGTAAAATTATGGTTCGTTACAGTTTGCAACAAAGAATATTTTTCTACGATACATATGTGAAGAAGAAGTCGTTTAAAAAGTGTCGCAGTAAATTTCGTCGCGAATATTCTGGTGCTTTACTGCCAGCTAAATCAACAATTCTGCGTCTGGTTAAAAAAGTAATAGAAACGGGTTCATTTTTTTCAGCAAAAAGAGACTTTCGGTCAACCGTATTCTCACGGAGGAGAAAATTGACGATATCGCTTTTCGACTAGAACAGTCACCCAAAAAATCATTAAGTCAGTTAGGGCAGCAGGCAGGCGTATCTAAGACGTCAGCTTGGAAAGTAACAAAGCTAATTCACTTAAAGCCGTACAAAACAATTGTTGTGCATAAAATTACAGAAATAGACCAGGGGCCTAGGATTAGATTTTGCAACTGGTACCTGCAGGGTGTCCACGATGGCACTGTTGATCCGCAACTGACGTCACATTTAAATGCTTAGCACATACAAGTTTATGAAGCGTAATTATTATTATTATTATTTTTTTAATGGCTTTTGGCAGCTGAGACCATACAGCCAGCTCAATGTGTTATATTAAAGCTTCCAGTGAATCAGTTAAATCAAGTGTTTATATAGTCTTCAAAGTGCGGACGCCACAGGACGGACAGGACACACACACAGACACACAACACTTAACATCCATACCCACGGCCGGATTCGAACCGGCGACCTTCGGCACGTGGCACTCTAGCCCCTACGCTACCGAGGCCGGTCGTAATTATTATGAAATAGTCCGCGGCCGACGGTCGAACAATGCCGGAAGCTGACCGCTCGCTCGCCGGGAGCAGTTTCTTCCTTGTAGCGCTAATAGTGGGTAGCGTTTCCCGGCGAACGCCCTGTATTATCTAAATCTCAAAAAAAAATAAAAAATAAAAAAAAAAATCATACAATCATTTGTTATTTACTGTCTCCGAACTGGAAGTGGCATGCTTGTTATAGGAATAGGTGATCAGCTACCACACCTTACGAAAAAATATAATTTTATGTGTAGTATTATATCTATACGTAAGTGTAATTGTAATAGCAGTTAAACATATTCGACTGTACAAAATTTATAAACTGCAACATGTTAAAAAGTATTGGATTCCCTTGATACGTTGACGAGAGGCGAAACACTTCAGAAATATATAAAAATTACAATTACTTTGGTACTTTAATAAATAAAAATTTATTATTTTAAGAAGAAACTGCAGAAGAAATGGCTGCTGAGTAAACCTTCTGTCACCTAACCGGACTTGATTAGAATGTTTTTATTTGTCAGATGTCAACAAACTTTTCTGTCTTTAGCTTTTCAGAAAAGATGGACCGTGCTGTTAGTAATAGGACGATAATTTGATAAAACTGGCTTGCTGCCTTCCTTTAAAAATCGTTTAAAAACGGCATACTTAAACTATTCAGAAACGTCTCTTCAAATAGGGAAATGTAAAACAAATAACTTCAACTATTTCTGAATTTTAATGGGAAACTTTTAAATAAACTATTGAATACATATTGGATTCATCAAGAGACTCCAACTAGCCTCTTTGACTCCTACTCCAGCACGTAACCTACAAGAGGTGCCCCTGCTAAGCCGAGTGACCCAGTGGAAGGTTGGGTAACCAATTCCAGCGGGAAGCCGGGTCGGCGAGCCGATCAGTGTTGGAGGAAGCAAAGACAGTCAACAGCGTCAGCGGTGGAGGAGAACCACAAATCCCAACAGCGAAGGAGGTGGAAGAACTGTCTTTTAAAACATAAATCCACACATGTCTGATCTCGGAACGAGCGGTGTTGTGGTCAGCGTCTGTACACCAGTTTAGGTGAGGCTGAGAAATGAACTCGGCTGCTAACAACCGTAGTTTTAACCTTGGAGCGGTCTACAAACCGTTCCCTAAGACAGTCAAATAATCTATATGCATGACGCAAACTTACGGATAAGAACATCGAAATGAATGCACGGGATTACTTTTCGTGGTCCTTAGATGGGAGATATCGAAGAGAAGAAGAAACTATTGAATATCCAGCCATAGGGATTCAAGTATTTATTTTTAAAGGATGTATTTTTGGGTTTCATTTGCTGGAACTAACCTGAAAATATTACTATCAGCTTTTAAATTAAGTTTTAAGGACACACAGACTGTGTGTGACTCACTTTTATTGGAAATATCAATTAACAAGAGATTTAGTACCATCGAACTTATTTGGATAAATATACCATTACTGGCTTGATTATAATCTTTACGTGTCTACCTCTTAAAAATCTCATATTATTTTGTCTTGTTTGCAGAGCCTCAAAACTTTCGTTTTGTTGTAAATGTTCTTAAATGCTCTAATGATTTCACAGTACTTTGAAAATGAGCTTTAATAGTAGAAATTTACCTATCCTTAGATGACATATACAATCTGACTTTAGAATTGTTAGTTTATCACAATGTTAATAAAATCATAAATTCTTGTTGAAAGAATATAATGAAAATTTGGTTCCAATTTGTTTTCCGAATTAATTTTAGAAACAAAGACACAGTTCTTTAATACCTGTTATATTTAAATTGTTTAACTGACTACGTCTAAAACGCCATAAATTTGACATCAAAATTAGAAAAACAATATACACAAACTTAATTCTCTAGCAAAATTTTGAGTTGACGATATTAGGTGCGGAACTGTTATTCATAATTATGGCAGAAAAAATAATTATATGAGTTTGGCTGCATGGCCTTGGTAGTGATTCAAACGTGGTTTGTGTGATAAGTAAGTAAATCTACATTAGGTCAACACACAACAGTTATTGACAAATTATTCCAGGAGCAAACCACTTTTTTATGTCCTTTGTTTAGTCACTGTTACGTCTCATTTTTTGATTCTGTCTGTCACAAGCATCCAAACAAGCCTTGCATGTAGTGATGTCCTTTAAGACTGGACTATTTTCTATAATCAGCAGCGAATGTGCGTGTGTGGATCATCTCAATAACTCGTGTACGGTAAATCACAAGAAGGTTCTAGTTTTATTTTCATACGCTGTATTTCTGTCCAAATACACGTTCCTTTGACTGTTGTGTTGCGTATAGTAGTTACAGATTCAGGCCTACTAGAAATCTGACAGTAATGTTACAACATATGAATGTTAAACGATGTGCTGAATTTATGACTTTCACTTCTTGATTAGTGGTAGCTAATGATCACTTTTCTTAAATATAATAACCATGTAAAGATGGTTAGATGTTCATAAAATTCAGTATCTGCCTGTGCTTTAGCTATATATCGTTTGCAGACCAAACTGCAAAGTTAATTTACCGTTTGCAGACCAACCTGCAACGTTAATTTACCATTGCAGTTTCAGCAGGCTTTATGCAATAATGAATAGCAATATTCAGCTGAAAAAACAACAGGTCTGCTTGGCAATGTCATTACATGTCACGTAATGTCGTTACCAACTCTAATGATGTTGTTTTCGATGAACCTTAATGATATCAAATAAGTACTACATGTTTCCGAAGTTACAGTAAAATCTGTCAAACGTTAATAAGTTAATAAAATGATCCCAAACATATTTTTCGGGAAAATATACATAATCAAAGTTTTTTAATATGTGCATTGCTTGTACTCCCAGTAAATTACATACTTCCGCAGTACTGTAGATACATACGCAATTCTAAAGACTGTTACCTAATCTTGCTCATATAATTTTGCAACTGGTATTCTTTATTTAAGGAGGGTCAGCAGTCTACTGTTCGTTACTTGATTTTTCACTGGATGATGGCAAGGTCGTAAGTAGGGTTCGGATCTTTAGGAAAAATCAATTTTTTTCCTGCCTTTTTTTTGAGCTGAAATGCTGAATTAAACGCTGATTCAAAGTTTCTGATTGTATTTAAATATATTTTATGTAGCATATAAATGCATATTCAGACCATTTTCTTAGTTTTGGTCATATTTCGATAATATTTATGGTCATGCTTTGAGGAAAAATCTGGTAATTTTTTAATAGTACCGGGAATTCACTAGATATAGATGAGAAGAAATTAAGATAATTATTCATAGAACGGTACTTCTGTTATACATGTGGGGAGAAAACTAATTTTTCTCTGTGGTCAGAATTCACCAGTCAGGAATTAAAGTTATACATTATTGTCACTCTCTAAACGTGATGTTCCGCGTGCCTTTTAATCTCGACAATTCAGCAGAAGCATGCCTGTGTCGATCAGCGTCAATGAATGTCTCAATGAAATATCCTCAGGCATAGTTAAATCTGCAGTGGATCAGTGAGTAGACCTACCGCCATGCCGAAAATAAGATTTTCTGAACGTGCGAAGTTACGTAAGGGAATTTAGATAAGAGTATTTTAGTACAGGTGAATGATTTCTATTCTGTAAATTATCTGACTTCTACAAAACGATTTAAAATTTAATTTCCCCATGGTGTAGCGAGTGCACGAAAAAAAATTATGATGTCCACATGAAAGCGACACTACTCGATAAAATAAATGATGTATAATTCAGCATGTTTTGATGTATAGTATATTTTAATTTTTGGTCGTATTTTGTCATTTTAGGTCATATTTACCGATTTTTAAGGTCATATTTGCCTGCATATTTCTCTATTTTTTTGGTAATAAAGGTCAGAACACTACTCATAAGAATCGGGAGAAGACTGTGAAATAGGAACTAGAAATAAATCGGCTACGGCCTGTTAGAAATCATCCACCTGAGTGAAATCTGAAAACCATGATAAACGGAAAGGTAATCGAAATCAGGTCCTGCCGAAGTCGACATTTGGCCACTAGGGTCGGTTTTATCACGAAGGTCGAAATCAACGACGAAGAGTTTGCATATTATTTTGCATTTCGAAATAGCGTTTCAGATAATGTCGTGGCTAGGCGAAGAAATTGTTTTGAAGCGTAAAAGTTGCGAAATTATGAATAATATCACATTAAAAAGTAGTGTAATCACTCGATTGGCTGTGGTACTTCTCGGTAAACATCTATAATTGATGGAAACTGTCACCGAATCCCGGAGAGCCTGTTTATCTACAGGTTCAATGAACAGTCTTTTACGTACGTGTGTTTACTACACCTATTGATAATAATGATTAAAAAAACTGAGCTGAGAAAGTTGTTATCGTAACACTGTCATAAAACAGAACAATTTACATTTTTAAAGAAATTTCCTGGTTTCATGCTCGTTAGATCGCTATCTTATTGTAAACGTGTGAAGGAGAGCATCTTAAACTGATTACCTGATAATTGCATTATTTGGATCAGTTTAACGGGCGGCTTTACGGTGATCTCCTGGCAGTGTAATAGCTGAGATTAACTGAATCACAGTAATTAATTTCTTGTAGTGGTAGAGTCGCTTAAAATACTAAGAGATAGCAAATGAATCCTTTAATTCTTTTTTTTTACTATACGCCTGGTAGATGTCGAGGTCATTAGAGGCGGGAAAGGACTGCGGCAAGGAACGGGAAGGAATTCTATCAAGGTCAATTCAAGGAAACATCTAGGCATTCACCAAAAGTGATTTCGGAAATCATGAAAACTGAAATGTAAATTGACGGACGGGGATTCCAACCTCTATCCTCCCGAATGCGAGACCAGAGCTTTATTGCTTACCCACCACGGTTAGTACATTCATTCGAATTCACACAGCTGTGACAAAATACATTGAAAATCTTTGTGCGTTCTCAAACTTTAATTATTTTGCAATATACTCATATTACAGTAAACCAAAATATAAAGTTAGCATACCTTTTCTTATCTGCGGGATAACGTTTATGAGGTGAAGTAGCAATCGAAAGCTAAGGGCGTAAAATAAAAATTTAATTTTAACATATAGGGAATAAAACCAATTTCAGAGAAAGTAATTTCAAAATTTTCCTGTTAGGAAAATATGAAAAAATAATTTTCTCATCATGCTTACTTATTTCAAATATTTTTGCTTAAAATTGAAAATACCAGCGAAATTTCTTAAAAAAAACTAGTCAAAATTGAAGTTTTGATTTTTTTTTTACATTCTTCCGAAAGATCAAAGTTTTGGGATATCTCTGACCAGTAATCGTTTTCGTAAATCACGTTCACGGAAAAATAATCTTATTAGATTTACGACATCACATTAAAATGAAACATATAGTATCTACCCAAGGGATGCAAATTAATCTAAACTCTATTGAAATTTTTACGTGAAAAGCGTTCAATGAAGAATTGATAGTAATGTGGTAAATATCTAGATTTCTGAAATTGCATCAAAATCAAACATACTCCGTTTTACACATGTCACTAAGGGCGGCACATTAAAATAAATCCCATCAAAATCCAACCAGTAGATCTACATTTTTTGTGAATCGCGTTCAACTAACGATGATAAAAATTCGGAAAATTACTCAGTTTTCATATCCATTTTCACCCACGCAACGACAGGCTGTGCATTAAGCAAAATCGCATCAAAATTCCACCAGGATTTTTTTATGATTCGCGTTTAACCAAAAATGGTAATAATTTGGCAAATTTATCAGTTTTCCAACATCACTTCAATATGAAACATACTTTGGGTCACCACGGGCTGAAAATTAATCGAAATCGCAAAGAAATCCGACAAGTAGTTTTTGCGTTAATCGATCAGACGAAAAATTATCGAAGACTAATCACTTTACAATGTCACATAAAATTGAAAAATACTCTATTTTGCCCGCGGCACCAAGGGCTATACATTAATCGAAGCCCCATCAATTTGTTTATAGTCACATCAAAATAAAATCTACCCTAGTTTACTCGGAGGATCACAGGCCATAGATTAATAGAAATCCGAGATTAAATTCCGACTAGTAGTTTTCGCCTGAATCGCGTTCAAAAAAATTGGCACAAATTTGTCTAATTTCTCATTATTTAGACGTCACATCAAAATCAAACAGCCTATTTTACCTGCGATATCATGGGGCTGTATGCTAAACGAAATACCGTCAAAATCCAAACAGTAGTTTTTGCGTGAATTCCTTTAATCAAAAAGAAAACAGATACAAATTAGAAAAAAGTTGGTGCCTTGTCTGCAGCTTGTTAGTAGTATGTCCAAGTTTTTATTTTTTCCTGGTATTAGCTTTGTTATAAGTGTAGATAATATTCGTATGTGACGGTTGGTTGGTTTGAATTTGCTGAAGTAAAAATAAATAAGAAAGACGGCGGGTAAAGGTACGTGGAGGTGTTGCTCGGCGGGCAGGGAATCTAAGTGGCCGCAGCAAAGCAAACCTAAGTGGTTTGCGGCGCGCGCGAGGTGCGTCTTGGTACAAACCGCCAACAAGCGGCGGCTGCTGCGGTGTTAATATTGAGAGCGCTGTTATACCAGCCACTGAGCACTGCCAACCACAAATGGCCTCTCGGGGAGGCAGTAAATAGCGCCCCGGGCAGAGTCTACGCTCGCGTTCACAAACAGCTGTCTTCACCTCTTTAGCACCGTGGTACGGATTCCACGTTAAACTGTAAGTCCCGGACTACCGGGTTTAGGGTAGGCTGCAACGATAGGGGCGGATTGTGCAGCCGGTAAGAAACCCTGTCACCACGTCATTACGACCACGCGCCATTATTATGTAGCGGTGTGGTGACTCAATGGCTAAGGCGTCTGACTGGAGATCGAATGATCCCAGATTCGAATCGCTGCCTCGGTGGGGATTTTCATGTCCTTAATCCGACCATCACCTCTGGCAAAGCTTGCGGGGTAACGTGAAGTACGCCAGAACGCTTCCGTGGTTCAGATTCCACGTTTAACTGTAGTTCCCCTAAATCCGCTAGGATTATCGGCTTAGATTAAGGGAGCGATGATAGGGTTGGAA